>JAHWXV010460964.1:0-12943 GCA_024586415.1 Phrixothrix hirtus
TTGTTAACTTTTAGACAGACATCAAGTATCAAAATTTTAAAAACTTTTGGATCAAATATAAATAATTAAACTTCAATTCAAATTTTAATAAGGTTATAGCCATTCAAGGAATGGCCCAAAATTGAACCAACTACTACCGCATTCGATGCATAATCAACTAGTAAATATTATAAGAAATAACGGCGGAAATGCGAAATACTAATTTGTATTTATACCATCTTATATGCAGGTGTGCCTATACTTTTGCGTATGCAAGTTTGCATCTTTATTTTTGTTTCTTATGTTTTCAATTACTTGTGTATTAATTTTTAAACTTTTGGTGTTTAAATTTAAGTTTATTTAGCGCATAAAGCAAAGTTATTTGTTATTTTGAAGTAATGCTCAAATATATCAAAAATTGATTGGTGTGCCAATACTTTTGCGGATCACTGTATATACGAGTATGTAGAAATCCTTCACATTGGGAATATGATCTTGTATAAAATTTTGAATGGAACGCTTTTTATAGGTTATGTGAATAACATATGATTTTCGTCGATACTGCTCGACTTTGTGTGACCCGCTAATTTACATTTAATTGCTAGTAGTTGATTGACATCGATTGTAATTGATGGCTGTGTTTGCTGTCTGACTGCAGCCTAATACCTGTATTTTGTAATTCATAACGATGTCGTTTAGCGCTGATTGTCGTCCCGTAACGACTTTTGTTAATTTGTAACTCGTAACGATGTAGTTACATTACGACTGTGTGGTTAGATTTAATCGTTTAGTAACGAAATCTTAAAGCTGTCGTTAATGACGTTATACCTACAGAATTTATACTTAACGCTTTCAATTTTGATTTCAAATAAATAATAATTGAGCAGTGAGGCTAAAAATAAATCTATTAGTGATTTATTAGCTTCAAAATCTGTTTTAATTTGATAAATAGAGGCACAACAACAAAGAAGGTGATGCAAACAAATTCAATAGATTCCCACGTTTGTAATACTTCGTATTTTTGTTTTTCATAAATGAAAATAGGCGTTTGCTTCGCCAAGATGCTAGCAATCCTTTTAATATATCAACCGACATCTTTAGGAAATTATATCGTTTCCCAGTAACTTTAGCGCACGCACGATTAATTTAATTTCAGTATTAGCATTTTCAGCTCACGAATGTTGATAAAAATATTGTGGTTATGTTACAAATACATATATTAGTTCAAATGTTTAGCATTTAATGTGAAAGTATTACTCGTTTGTTACTATCGGAGTTAAAAACATCGATTATTGTAGTTGAAGAATTAAATCTTAACGATTCAGTTACAAAGTACGATTTCAATAAAAAGTCATTGCAAGTTGATATCATTACATAACTATGTCGTTCCCAAACGAGTATTTACAAAATAAGGCTGCAATTCCTAAAATACTAAACGCCAACGCGGTACATTCCCCTGATTTGGACATTAAAATACTTAAGCATATAAATATCCATATAGAGTGTAGTATTATAACAGGAGCGTATAGGAACGGAGAAAAGATACGTACTTTGTACGAAATAGACATATCTGTGCCATCTGGATTCAGGTTAGATAGGACTCCATTTAATCTACCATTTTTGGAAGTTAATACAGACCTTATAGCAAATATTACGATTGATCTGCTAGATCAGTACGGTGAGAATATAGATTTTGGAAAAGAGAAATTCTCCGTTCACCTAGAATTAAAGAAAAATGGAATGGGTTTAAGGTTTAGCGACGGTGACAGCGGTTATTATAAAAGAGACACCTCACGAATACCTAAGTTTATTCCTATTACGTCGTGTGACAAGTCAAGACAAAAAAATAAGAAGCTTCCTCTCGCAAAAAAGCATTTTGTACGTTTAATTGAAATTGAGATTCGGTACAACAACAATGACCATTACCGATCTTAATGTTTTTAGCGTGTTCACTACGATGATGACATTACAAAAGAACTCTATCTGCCTTATGTGTCCAGAACATATGGTTTATCTGATTAAGTACGAATTTTAATTCATACTCAAGAACTAATAACAAATACATATAACAGTTCCATTTATATTGCTGGATCAATGAAGCAAAAAAGACTTGTAAATTAACGAATAACTTCCCATGTTTTTGATTCGAAGGACTACGCTATGAGTTGGATGGACAAAGAGTTGGCCTTTGCAGATTACCTAGAATTACTAGTGCATTCAAGAGTTACGTTTCATATACCCCTAATGATAACAGACATTTAAATATAATGGGATGGAATCTAAATGACAACATTGATGTTCAAAATCAGTACAAAGAAGTCAATGATGGAGTGATGCATTTAATAGCATGCATTCCATTAAAGCACGTATTTGGACTTGCCGAAATGTATAAGCTGCCTAGCTGCGACAAGAGCTGATTTTAATTATGACCAGATCTTACAACGATTACTATAAAAGTGATGATTCAACTATAACTTTAACTGAAATCAGTTTGAAGGTACCACATTTGTCACTGAGAGATCAAGCCAAACTTAAGCTATACGATTCTTTAAGCAATGATTCCATCATATCTATGCCTTTTCGACAATGGAAATTATACGAACTTCCCGCACTAAAAACAACTAAAATGGACATTTGGCCGATAAAGACTTCGAAAAAATTAGAAAAACCCCGACGGGTGTTGGTAGGCTTTCAGAAAAACCAAAAAGATAATAAAAATAGCGATTCTTGCAAATTTTAACACCTTAACGTCACACATTTACAACTTAAGTTAAATTCCAATATGTATCCGTATGAACACGTGTTTGAACTTTCCCGCAGCCGATTATTCTCAAGCATATGTAAATTACATACAATTTCAACATGATTACTACGAGAAAGAGCACAGCCAACCACTTATTGATTATAAGGAGCTTAATGATTGCCTCGTATTCGTAATTGATTGTTCCAAGCAAAACAAGGGTCTCAAGAATTCAACTGTAGGCATTAAATTAGAAATGGAAGCTGTTTAGAATTTTGAAGCTGCATCTGTTGTCTACTGCCTAATATTGCACGATACAATAATACAATACAGTCCTTTAACATTAAAAGTAAAAAAAGTTTAATTTAATTCCTGTTACGATAAAATAATTAAGAAGGAGGAAGTGATAAGAGTTATAATTAGCACGCGGAAGCTGACGATCTCGTTTCTTATCAGACATGATGCGCGTAGTTATTGCTTTCTCTTACCTATATGAAATATAGTATAGATAAAGTATTGTTTTCGTCCAAAATTTTCGATGTCGAAATTTTAGTGGAAATGCACGTTTTCGGGTCCCCTGAGTCCGAAAATCATGTTTTTATAAATTGGTCTATGTATGTGTGTGTATGTATGAGTATGTGTGTGTGTGTGTGTGTGTGTGTGTGTGTGTGTGTGTGTGTGTGCCTGCGCGCGCCTGTATGTGTGCCTGTGAACAGAATATCTCGAAAACGAAAAGTGATAGGTGAACAAAATTTTGTATTTAGGTTTCTTTCCACCTTGCTACGTTACCGCAACAATTTCACTAATATCAGATAACTGGAAGTGCAATTTTGCTCTTGCCATTTTCTGATTTTTCGCGATTTTCTCGAAATAAGCTGTAACTATTTTATTAAGTTTCCTGTATTTCCTATATATTTAATGTTATTTTATATAATCTGGGCGTTTTCTTCCAAAATTTTCCGTAACTTGAGTAACCGGAAGTAGTTTCTCCGTTAACTCTGAATAACATAACTATGAAACTAAAACACCTAAGTAAATGAAAATTTATATTTGAGGTCACCATTGTCTTATATGCTAAACCAAGGATTTTGCTAAAATCAAATAACCGGAAGTGGTACTGTATTTTTTTCATTTATAGATATTTTTCGTATTTTTAGTTTTTCGACATTTTCTTGAAACGGTTACAATTTTTTAAAAATGTATTGTAATTTTTAGAAGTTTAAGACCCTTTCATATAGTCAAGGCGGTTACTCGAAAAATTTTGGTAGATTGAGTAACCGGAAGTACTTTCACCGTTAACTCTGCATAAAATAACTATGAAGCTAAAAGCCCTAAGTAAATAAAAATTTATATTTAAGGTCATAATCGCCTTTTTATGCAAAATCAAAAATTTGGTTAAAATGGATTAATCGGAAGTACTACTTTATTTCGGTTATTTGTAGATATTTTTCGTATTTTTAGTTTTTCGACATTTTCTTGAAACGGTTACGATTTTTTAAAAATGTATCGTATTTTTTAGAAATTTAAGACCCTTTCATATAGTCAAGGCGGTTACTTGGAAAATTTTTGGTAGATTGAGTAACCGGAAGTACTTTCACCGTTAACTCTGAATAAAATAACTGTGAAACTAAAAGCTCTAACTAAATAAAAATTTATATTTAAGGTCATAATCGCCTTTGTATGCAAAATCAAAAATTTGGTTAAAATGGATTAACCGGAAGTACTACTTTATTTCGGTCATTTTTAGATATTTCCAAATTCTTCATTTTCACGGTTTTCTTGAAATCGACTATAACGAATTTTTTAAAACTTAGTTTTTTGTTATCTCCTTAATTTAATTTTATGTTAAGCAAGGAGTTTCTCTAATAAGTTTTTGAAAATCGAGTAACCGGAAGTACTTGAAGTATTAGTTGTGAATAACATCTCAAAAACAAATCGTCATATGAAAATCAAAAATTACATTTACGTTTTCTGTCTTCCGTACATGAGACATCAAGAGTTTAATTAAAATCGAAAGACCAGAAGTGCCATATTATTCTTGAGATGTTCAAGCTTTTTGCGATTTTCTCGAAAACGGCTACAAAATTGTTTTTGAAACTTGATGCAGTTCTTATGCCTTTGACATCCTTTAGGCGAAGTGGGGGTTTTCCTGAAAAAATGTGATAAAGCGAGTTATCAGAGAAAATCTTTGGAGTTAAGCAAGGTTTTGCGTATCCACTAACTTAGACGGGTGAGCATTACCATTATCGTTAACAAAATAAACGTAAATAATATTTGAATCATGTGGACATTTACTTATTTGTATATCTATGTACGTAAGAGAAAGTCGTGTGTTGACTCACATCAGATTTTTTTTTATTATTAGTATCTGTTAACTAAGAAAATTAGAATAATGTAGACTTGAGTATTATTGTTATTAATTAAAAAACAGTTTGTAATAAGTTATAGAAGATCAGGATTTATATTTATAAATATTTTGTCTTTAAACTACCTATGACTAATCACATTTCTCGAATTAGTTTTGTATTTGCCGTCAGGCCTGTTGGCTGCTGCTAACGATACTTTACCAATATGTAATTTTGATATGGAAGGCGAACGTCAAAATGGAAAATTGTTAAGCGATAGTGTATACGTTGTGTAATCTGCGGATCTAGTGGCTGTGGAAAAACGAACCTGATGATGTTGCTTATTGCTGAAAACTGGCTTATTTCCTGTCTAGAGTAATAAGACAATGCTTCCGCATGCTAATTAAAAGCTAATCTGACTCAATTTCCTCTCTATACTGATAAAAAATGAGGATATCAACAATTAATTGTCTCTCCTTTAATACAAGATGATGCACATATTATACACGCTAAGTCTAATTTTTCCTATCCTACGCAAGTGCCACCACACCCCAAAATGATAGCACACAAAATGGCAGCCGTTGCCACGCCCCAAAATGGCCGACTCACTAATAATTGATTGGCTTTATCCGTCTCCCTCTCATTCTCTCTTTTCTTTACTACAAAAGATGTACATGTTGTATCCTTACATCATGATGATATTCATGCCAAGTCCGACTTTTTCAATCCTGCGCATGCGTTGTCACACCCGAAAATCGCCGCATACTAAATGACCGACTTACCCATCCACAAAATGGCCGACTGCTCCCACCCCTCACACAAAATGATTGACTCCTACCACCACTCACACAAAGTGGCCGCCCCTGATTCCTCCCACAAAATGGCCGCTGCCGACTGCTTCCACAAAATGGCCGCTGCCGACTGCTCCCACAAGATGGCCGCTAAACATCAAAAGTGAGGTTATATAGTGTTTTAATCCAGATCCGGTATAGCATACCTACTCAGGTAAATCATTCATAACTAATAAAAACAGTAAAGGCCCTAAATTAGCGCCTTAAGAAACTCCTGTAAATACTTGGTAGTTTTCAGATGTTACATTTCTGTAACGTACATACTGTGAAGCTCCGGCTAAAAGGCTGCTGCATCTCGTCCCGGGCAAGGGAATTCATTCTAATCATAGAACTAAGCCAATCTACTCTCGGTGGCGCTGGATATCTCAATGGGGTTCAACCCCTACTACTAACACACAAGGGCGAAGGTGCAGTAGCCCATTCAAACCAAATGTACCTAGGCATTTCGCCCCTAAATGAATCGTTTGAACGCACGGTTGCATGCCCAGCGCTCCACAACGACTGCCCAGTCACTGAGGTAGCCCACAAGCTCCCGAAGGAACCTTGCGTAGAACATGCTCCGCGACTTGTGGTACGTAAAGCCCGCCGAAAGGAAAAGGAAACACTATAGGCTCGAAGTTGAAAATGACCTCCGGTTGTCTACTACCCACAACCTTTATCTGCGGAACTTTATCAGGCACCCGTGAGCTCTCCTGGCTAGCGATTAGTACAGATTCTTCTGTATTTCTACTAACATGACACTAAAAAAGCGAGAAGAAAGTACAGAAGAATAGAAAAACAAAGAAGAAAAACGAAGGAATAGTGAAAAAGATGGAGGAACATTCGTACTAGTCACAGTCGGTCACGTCGAAGAAAGTCTAGTCTGTCAGTCCGAGATACGGCCAGCTTTCAGATCTTTGGCGTGTCACACACCTTTTGACGTACCTGAAGAATCACTTAGTTCGTGTGTCTGACACTTCCTTCCTAACTAGAAATCGCCCGATAAATTTCTGTGCTAGTTTGACCGTCAATACCAACAATACAAAATTCTTTCTTAACACGGAGTCACCTACTTCGAAAGCAGCGGGACGACGACGCCAATTATATTGTGTCTTATTTCTCTCAAAAGGGAGTCAAAATCGTTTGGCGATATCTGCATGTAAATTTGCTATCGCAGAGGGTATACGGTTACTCTCTACGGCGGTCGAAATTTGAGAATAGTGTTTGCACCACAGAAGGATCATTTGCATGATAATTACCTTCCAAGGTTATATTTCGACCCAAAAATGGCAAAGCACGGAGACACGCCAAGGACATCATGGAATGCCGAACGAATTGCGTAAGCAATTTTTGCAAATATTTGTCCCAATTTCGTTGATTATCCTGAACATACGATGCAAACATAGTTTTAAGAACACAATCCACCCGTTCACTAGCGTTCGTTCGCTTGAGGGTGCTAATTGGCGTTAAGTCGAGTTTTCGTCCCATAGGAGGAGGTCATCTTTAGGAACACTCTACCTCGAAATTGCATGCCTTTGTCACACAAATCTACCTGCGTAACTCCAAACATCAAAAATACATTTTCTTCTATACGTTGCGTTACCGCAACAACCGTCGCGGATTGAAGAGGAAATAGTAAAAGAAGCTTGGTGAAGTAATCAATCACCACTAAAATATACAAATTACCTTGCGTAGAGCGCGGTAAAGGATCTACTAAATCTGGGGCAATCATTTGCCAGTGTTTATTAGCACTCGGCTGGCATGCCATATGTCCTAATGGTTTCTTTTGCATGGTCTTATTAGCCACACTTACTGAACAATTTCTAACATATCGTGCAACATCTGCCTTCAACTTAGGTCAGTAGTAACGTTGAGAGATCGTGTCGTAAGTTCTATGAATACAGAAATGTCCTGCGTTCGGTTCATCATGTAATCGTCTAAAAATTGGTAAATGTTCGGCCTTCAGAATCACTTCTTTCCAGTTATTTTCCTGATCGCGTAATTTGGGGTAGCTGTCGGTAAATATTTGAAGAGTTTACCATACATTATTCTCCATTTGTCGTAACGGATAGGATGAGCATTCACTAATTTACAGCTTTTCATGATCCATTTTGTCAGGAGGACGGGTCGAAACAGTGTCCTCGTTCGAGTGATTTTCGGCCGTAGAGGCCGTAGTTAGAGCTTCCACTGCAGGTACTGATCTGAGAAGGATATCAGGAACCACATGCTCCTTGTCTATCCATGCACAATGTCGTAATCGTACTGCTGAAGTCTAACCGCCCAACGAGTAAGTCGAACTGTCGGATCTTTCAAATTATATAACCACACCAGTGAGTAATCATCGGCAACAACCGTGAAATGAGAACCTCCTCCATACGGATGGAGCTTTTTAATAAGCTACAACACAGCAAGATATTATTTCTCGGTCATAGAGTAATGTCGCTTACTCCTGTTTAGAGAACGACTCATACAACAAACCACACGCTCTTCATCAACAATCTTTTGCGTCAGCACTGCGCATACATCAAAATCAGATGCATATGTTTGCAGACTAAATGAAACCGAAAAACCAGGACACATTAACACAGGTGTCGAAACTAAACAAGTTCTAATAGAGTTCAACGCGATTTCGCAAAGTTTAGACAAATTGAATCTTGCATTCTTCTTAGTAAGTGACGAAAGCGAAGCGACAAGTGTGAAAAAATTTGGAATGAAACGTATATACCAAAAGGCCATGGCATTAATACGACGCACTTCGTGCACGCAGCGTGGTGTAGGTATCTTAAGGATAGCTGCCACCTTGATTTGATCCACTAACAAACCTTTAGAGTTTACGACATAACATAAATACTTGAGTTCTGCGAGGCAAAATTTACATTTATCCCGACTTAGCGTTAAGCCTTCAGCGGTCAATCTTCTTATTACCTCTTCCAATGCTCCTAAACGCGTCTCAAAATCGGGTGTACAAATAATTACATCGTCTAAATAGACAGACATAAGGTCCAAGTTCTGGACTTAATGCAGTATTTATTAGCCGTTGTTTAGACGCAGGAGCATTTGACAATGAAAAAGGCATCCTTTTGAATTGAAACTAGCCTCTAACAGGTACATTAAACGCAATGCATTGTTTTGCTTTCTCATACAATGAAATTTGCCATTATGCCGACATGATATTCAACAAAGTGACGAATAGAGCATCCTGGAGACGATCAAAGATGGCTGAGGTATGCTGGAGAGGGAAAGCGTCTTTTTTGGTAACTTAATTCAACTTCCTAAAGTCAACACAGAATCGATAAGAACCGTCTTCCTTTTTGTTCGACAAAATCGGATTCGACCAAGCACTCCTAAAGAAAGCACCTTATCTAATTCCAAATTAATCTGCATTTAAATTTGCGAAGAAATGGGATAGTAACGTTGTTTAATTGGGAAGGAAGTAGTGTTAATATTATGCTTTCAGGATTTAGCACAACCCAAATTGTCAGAATTGGGCCGAAGAACTCTTCGACCACCTACTCTAAGTGCTCTTTCTGTTCCATTATCAGCTCACTGTGCGGTAGAATGGAGTTGGGTGTGAACACAACAATATCTGGCACAGCCGTGTCAAAGAAGTGGAATTCTCCTTTGAATACGTCTAGCACGATGGCAGTCACATTCCAGAAGTCTACGCCTAAAATTAACGATTGAGGTACATCAGGTACAATTAACACATCTAAAATAACTGTCTTTCCACACAGACCAAGCGGTAACGAAAGAGTACCTATACTGGATACATAATCTCCATTTGCATTACGACACTGAACCTTGCTTCGTCGGTATGGCTCCATCCTCAAGGAAGATATCAGACTCCAACCTGCATGTCCTGAAATTGTGCGAGTACCACCGGAATCTAACAAACCTGGAAGTTGTATTCCTAAAACATTAACATTAACATAATCTCACGTTTTAAGTGTAGCGACCATCTTGTGGGAGGAGTCGGTGGCGGCCATTTTGTGGGAGGAGTCAGAGGCGACCATTTTGTGGGAGGAGTCAGTCATTTTGTAGGTCGGCTATTTTATGGGTGGGCCATTTTTTGGATGGTGGGGGGCAGTTAGCCATTTTGTCTGTGGGCGGCTGCCTTTTTGTGGAGGAGTCAACGGCGGCCATTTTGTGGTCGGCCATTTTGTATGAGGGGTAGCCGGCCATTTTGTGCGTGGGCGGTGCTCATTTTGTATGAGTGGTGGGAAGAGTCGGCCATTTTGTGAATGAGCGGCTGCCATTTTGTAGATCAGTTATTTTGTAGCTCGGCCATTTTGTGGTTGGGAGGAGGCCATTTTGCGTTCCAATTTGAATTAAACATCGCTAAATTTCGCTTACCAGCATGCCGTTTGAAAATTCGTTATATGTAAAGTATTGTTTATTGAATGTGAATGTATCTAAATAATGACAATTTTTGATACTGTAAAACTACATTTTTTATTAAAAACACATACGATGATGTGTCCTATTTTCATATGACAATGGTCAAAGTGTACAGTATATATCTGTAGTGTGACGTGAACATGTCTATTTTAGATTACAGAATATCAAATTAGCGAAAATATTATCTTACACATAAATGCACTTATAGCATTTCCGATTTTGCCGCATTACGGATCACTATTTATAGATATCATCAACGTGTAAGGTTCGAAAAATTAAAACGGCTTCTACAAATCATATTTTTATATTATTCTGTACTTTTAGACAAATCATACATTATTATCTTATACTTAAGGCACCTTAGTTTCTCTAAAAATATATTTAACCGTAGCTCCCGCTACATTCTAGCATCTAGTTAATTGTGCATTGTTATATATATTAGACGTCATAATTATTATTACTATTTTGACAACTGCAAACTTTTATTATACTTTTATATATAAAGATTGCTAAATTTAACTGCGATTATTTGATCTTGTTTAAATATGAATGAAACGATCTTCACAATCCAAACTATTCACATTCATTTTAATGTAGTTAAATAATACTATTATTGATGTAATTGTATAAATTCAATTCGTTCAATAATTTAATCTTGTAGCTAATAATATATTTTAATGCAAATAATTCGCTTGTATCACTTTCATAGAAATGAATGTAGTTGTACTGATAATGTCTAATTATCAGACTTTTTATGAAGGTTCGTATATCGAACTCAAATTCAAAGTTATAACTGATAAGATTACTATTTCAATATTTATGAAGCATGAAATAACCATTATCCGGTTGTCAGCCTTCTTCCCCTCATACCTTTGTAGTCAATTGATTTCGATACCCCGAGTGATTTTCGATAAGCTGTAATGGGTCAATATTTTATGTACTTGACTTTCTTTTTCATATCATATAAATTATTTTCACACATATACATTCTACTAACAATGCTTCTGATTGCTAATTATAACTCTAAGCCACTTCCGATCTGATAAGAAATGTGAACGTCAGAATTTACGTGATAATTATAAATTTGACTCAAAATTCCGACCTACAAAATAGCTGGGTCCTGTCACAAAATAGCCGCCACCAACTACTGCCACAAAATGACCGCCGCTGACTTCTCCCACAAAATGGCCTCAGCCAACTCCTCGCACAAGATGGCCGCCGCCGACTCCTCCCACAATATGGCTGTCAAACTTCAAAAGTGAGGTGATGTAGCGTTCTGATCCAGAGCTCCCATAGCATGACTACCCTCATTCGTAACATTTCGAGCAAATTTTAATTCTTCCACATGCTCCAAGAAACTGTTTACGGAGACGTTCTTATTGCCTAAGAAATCTAAATTCCATTTGATCACTGAAATAGATTTGTAAACACAATGAGGTTCCACGGCTACCTCAGAAGTACACGTTGGTATGGATGGGTTAAGCTTGGAAGAAAAAGGTTTGGGAACACTACTCTCAGGTTGCATCTTGAATTTAAGAATTCTGTTTCCTTTTTGTCCTCGACCTTAGAAAAATCTATTTCAGGAAGGGAATTATTCGGAAGTTCTTCGTATTGGTTCATCAAGGGAGGTAATCTAAGCAAAAAGTCAGCTTTCAATAGGTTTTTCAAATCAGAAATCGGATTCGAATGTTGAATATGGCTACACAAATAAGCAAACATAGACTCAATCGTCAATACCGGAGATAGAGGTACACTATCTTCAAAAATCTTCCAATCACTTTCAACTAATAGCAAATCAGCAGTAATAGCTACAGAGTCCTCAGAAAACTGCGAGCGGAACAACAATTTTCCTTAACAAAGCTTATTACAATCTCTGCCTTAAAATAATCTCGTCGCATTCAGTGGATAAAGCGCGTCTACGTAATTCATAATAGAGCTGCGGCAATGTCAGTAAGTCAACATGTATCTTATAACCCATGATCACAATCGTTCTTATTCACAAAATTTTTGGTAATGTAGAATCAAAGATAAGGTGGAAAGGATTAATTAACAAGAAAATGCAAGAATATTGTCACAGTTCCCGCGAACATAATTAAGCAATACTAAAGTTAATTAACTAAATAAACCTAGGAGCGCTCTAAAATAATTTTGAATTTGGTGGCGCTCTGTAAAAAATATCTAATTTGGTGGCTCTCTACTCAAAGAATTAATTGAATTAGGTGGCGCTCTACACAATGAAACGACTTGACGATTAAGTTGTTCACAACAAAATCTCTGTAACGCCTTGTATTAACTAACAATTGCCGGTTGCGTTTATTACGCACAACTTACTCGGTATATCAACTGTATATCAACTTGCTTGATGGAAACAAAATTCTATGTCACTCAAGATGACACTGACAAATAAAATGGTTATAGAAACGTCAAACTCACTTCAGTTCAATTATGGCAATATGAAACGTCACACGGTGACAGTTCTCAATGTTCTGTAACGTTGCGATACTTCTAACCAAGCCAGCATACGATAAATAAGTTATAATTAAAACAATTTTTTTTTGGATAAACTGTGTAACTTTAATAAAAATTAAACGTTTCGAAAACTATTTGTTTCCTTTTTCAATAAAATTGACAACTCAAAAAATTGACAATTA
>JAHWXV010460978.1:0-13696 GCA_024586415.1 Phrixothrix hirtus
GCGATTTAGCATCTATGACAGCTACCGTTGTTCTTACACTGCATCAGTCTACAAACTCACCAAGTTTCATTTAAATCGGCGTGGGACACTTCCCTGTGTTTCCTTGTAAGTCCAGACTATACGGTAGGTGATCGAAAATTTCCCATCCACACCTTCTCAATAAATCATATATATCGCGCCTGCAACATGTGGACGTGCATTGTTGTACAGCAATACGGCGCCCTCGGTCAGCCGTCCACGTCACCGATTTTGAATAGCGCGACGTAATTTACGAAGAGTTTCGCAGTAGGCTTCTGCATTTACAGTCGTTCCGCGTGGCCTAAAGTCAATCAACAGTATGCCAAACCGATCCAAAAAGACTGTGTCCATCACTTTGTTGGTTTCGTTGGTAACTGAGGCCAACGCCATTCGTTTGACTTCCGCTTTCTCTCTGCCGTATAATACGAAATTCATGTTTCATGGCTGGTTACAATTGAATTAAGGGACTCATCGCCGTTTTCCGAGTAGTGCAACAGAAATTCCAAAGCAAATCCCATTCGGATTTGTTTGTGATGTTCGGTTAAGACGTACGGCACCCAACGTGCACAAATTTTTCTGAAGCTTAAATGGTAATGCACAACGCGATCAACAACAGCGCTTGAAACGTCAGGGAAACGAAGAGCTAAGTCGGAAATTGTTATGCGACGATCGTTTCTGATTTCATTATCGACGCGTTTCAACAGTTTCGCGTTAATTATCGAGAGTATCCCCGAACGTTCTTCATCATGCACATTAATTCTATTATTTGTAAACCTTTCGCACTATTTTCGCACATTTCTCTAATTCATTACATTATCACCATACATCGCAACCAACTGCTTATGAATTTCAGCACATTTCTTTAATTCATTACAATATCACCATATATCGCAACCAACTGCTTATGAATTTCAGTTTGCTTAACATTTTGATGGTTTAAAAATCGTATCATTCCACGTATTCCACAATCGGCGGCAACATGGATTTTGTGATTCATTTTAAAACGTAATAACTCACGCGTAAACAAACATACTACAATGCGACAACTGACAGACTACAGTGCAGTGTGTATATTACTAGAGTGGCATTCATCCACACAGGTTTGCCAACCTTATGGCAAGAAATTTCCCAGCGGTCTTTAATTTAGAGATAACTCTCGTAGTTGCACAATCCTGACAAGGAAGTCTCTTTGCTTCTACACAAAAACTATCTTTATTCACATCATTCATGAATATAACTAGTTAACAAAGGATTTTTATATTTGCCGAACCAACTATTTTTGAAATGGAATGTAATTTACAAGAATTTACGTAAAGCACTTACCGCGTCAGTTACAGTTTACGTTTTACATAATTAGGGAAAAGTTTGAAAAATATTAATTGTCGCTTTAATTTCAGTTCTGTAGTATATATAGTAGGGCTACTTTTTTAATACTGTACATATCATTACAATATTTTTTCCCATATTTTACATACTTTTACCTACTTTTCTGCATAATTTTCATTTTTGTTCAAATATTTGTCATACCGTTCAAGTTTTTAAATTTCGACGTCAAAGAAATTTACCGCTTGTGATAAAACCCAATTCATGGCTGCAGTTTTCACTTCTTCCTCGACGTTGAACCGTTGACCACCAAGGAACTCCTTTAAGTACCGAAACAAGTGAAGATCACTGGGTGCTTGTTCTGTACTGTAAGGTGGATGATCCAGCTGTAATTATCCAAAAAACATGGTTAGACCTTGTGTTTTTGCAGAAAAATGTGGTTTTACATTGTCAAGAAGCAACATCATATCAGAAGACATTAGGAAACGCCGCTTGTTTTGTATGACAAGCCGGAGTTTTGTTAAGGTCACACAGTACGCATCATAATTGATCGTATCTCACAGTCGGTGGGCGACTCAATTTTCTTAAATATTATAAACTCCTACAGCTCAGCACACAGACAGTCGATACAGCTGCAAATAGCGTCTAAGCGCGCGCAAAGTATGCTAGGAGCAGACACGCATGCGCACTGCGGCCATAGCGCGTCATTCTCACTTTCCTCCATAAACACTGCCAATTAAAAAAACAACCCTCTAAATGGCCAGAATTCAAATCAATTACAACACGATGTAATAGATATTCGTTTTTGATTATCGAACTTATTTATTGAATAGTAGTAACGACAAAAAAAAGTGATACGAAATGATGGATTTATTTTCTGGGTAAAATTGACCACATTAAAGGATATTTTGTAAACTTTTATTTATATCTTATTGTAATGTTTTGAATGCAAAATATTCTATTACAGATTCTCCCTAGCTTTATTCATTGAGTTTAATATAAAAAGCAGTAATAATGAAATGACAATTAAAGTTATTATTAATTGTAATTGTTATAACTAAGGTTCGATGTACATTCCGCTGGCAGAAGTTCATTACCAGAATCAAATATAAATTACTTGGACTGATCATATACAATGGAAGGAATATCCAGCGTGAACCGTACACAACTAAATATTAGGGAAGGAGTGTTCACTATTGAACTACATGTTGTAAAGCAATCATCTCATGAGACCAGAAATGATGTTTTTAGAAGTTGATTTATGTATGTATACATATACATATGTCATTTAATATAAATAAACTATTTGTGACTAATTCTATTATGTTTGTCTGAATTTCATAAATATATTGTATTAAATAAATGGTTTATTAATGATACTTAAAAATGTTACATCATTTTCATGTCTATAATTACCATAACGAATCAATAATATCTACAAACTTAAATTAAGGTATAAATTAGTAGCAAGTTCCAAATAGCTCCTAATGGGTGACTTGGAATTCATAGAATAGTCATCTGAACCATTATAATTGTTAAAATTCAAATTCAATTTAGCAAGAACAAATAATTTTAATTTAAATTTCACAACTAGTTTCATTTACTTTATTTTACTTAGGTTTATTATAAAGTGATGGATATATTTCAGGTTATTATATATTTTTAACAAATTAAGCTAATAACAAAAAGTAAAAAAAATTTAATTGCTCAAATTATAGAATTTACTGTGTCCAATACTGCTGGTTGAATTGCAGCAATTTTCTCTCTAATACTGTCTTTTTATTATTTCAGTGTTGTTGGTCGTGTTCTAAACACCAAATGTTTTAAGCAAACCCATTGGCAGTAATCCGTTGGGTTAAAATCATGCGATCTTAGTGGCTATGAATTTACAAAATGTCTGGTTATAACACGGTCTTAAGAAACAGTAGTTAACAATTCTTTAACATATTTTCAATTCTATAGAGCTCGTATTGCAACTGTAGTATAGCATAATTGTTTAATATTACCAAGTATTGTTCATCAGTAACAGTTGCAAATACGTCCTCTTCAGTCGGTATTTCCTCGGAAAGGTATGGACGAATGACGTTAGTTGTGAAACCACACCACTTGTTATGAAAACCTTCTTGATTGGTTTCAAGTGGATTTTCTTTTGACTATATTCGACAGTTTTGAGTATTGCATTCACCATTAAGAGAACAACAGGCATCATCTGTCCATAAAATACAGAATAACCATTCGGATTTAATTTCTATTTGTACTAATGCTCGTAATTAAAAACTATACCTGATAGCAAAATTTGCCTCCTTTAATTCAAGCAGAGGTTGCAATTTATAGGGATACATTTTTAGGATTTTGCGTAAAAAATTTTATGAACCGTGGTGTACGGCATTTGCAATCTTTTGATATTGCATTCACACCACTGATTGCTGGCGGATCAGTATCGCCTATGTTTTGATTTTTCTAAAGAACTTCTGTAATTAAGAACATCACAAATCTTTGGTCTTCTTGATTTCGGAAGGTCAGTTATAGATCCTACTCTTTCAAATTTGCTAATCAAATTACGGTACGCTTTCAGTTGACAGGCCCTGCTCTTATACCCATTTCCGTACGAAATCTTCGTAATCCAGCAGCGTAATTTCTTCTGGATTCACAATAACATTTTAGTAAAAAATTCTTGTTTGTAAATCCATGTTATTTAAGTTTAAATCGCTTGAATTTACGTTTACGTGAGTTTCATTTTGGGAACAATGCTCTAACTTGCGATAATTTTCTTTGACATTTGTAATTATAATTGTCATGACAACTGTTTTGTTTTCCATAGATTCAATAAAATCCCATTAATGCAGCAACTAGATTTCATTTACTTTTCTCTACTAGCTTAATTTCTTAAAATTATATAACGCCATATGAAGGGTGTCGTGGATATAGAGGGCATTATTTAACGTACCTGTGCCTAGGGCTTTTGTGGACATATATCTTTAATCTAATTTAAAAAAAAAATTTTTTAATTTTCGCGTAAAAATTTATCTTGAATACGATCCCGTATATTCTTTGCCATAAAGCGTATTTAAAAACATAAATACGATTTTATTTTTGTTGTCAAAATATCATGTTAGTCTTATTATTAAAGTACTATTTCGGTCAAGGTCGCCAGTTGTTCGGTTTCGCTTACTGATTAAAGATGTATAGTTGATCATCCATTTCTTGTTGAATACAGTACACCAAATTAAAAGGCAGGAGTGGGCTGAAAACATTAATTGCAAATATTTGGGAAACTATGCAAATTAAACACATGGTTTATAAGCATTTTTTTGTCGCGCATATTAAAATTTTGTCTGCTGTTAAAGTGATGTACCCTATATTGCGGACACCCTGTATAGGACCACAGTAATCTGTTTTTATTACACCTTTCATGTTTGAATACCTTGATAGATATTACGAATGTTTAATAGTCCTTGCAATGAATGCTATTTATTGTTTCCTACTCTACAAGTTTTAGACCAACTTAATTTATTATTAAATAATTTCTACAATTTTAGCTTTTGTATCATTGTCGGTAAATATTGTTTAGAATTTGTTTTATATACTTGTATATTGGTGTCTTTTTAACATGTTAAGTAATCTTAATTACTTATATAATTTAATTTAATGTATCAATTTCCTTTTCTAATTTGATCCTTCAAATCTTTTGTTAAGACTTACTTCAACTGAAGATGCATTATCGACGGAACTAGTAGTGAAATTTAAATTAAAATTAAATGTTCTTTTGAAGTTGAATTTTAATTTGAACAATTATAATAGATGAGATGACTAATTCTAATTTCTCTCTAAGATATAAATGTGTGTATCAACTTTAATCTCCGAAAATGATCGTTCTATTAACAAATCTAAGAAAATTCTGTAATATCGAGCATCTATTCCAGTAGTTACGTTACTACAAGATATTTCCAGATTAGTTGTAGGAAACTAACTGCTCATTAGTTGTAGCCAAGTATCACAAGTTACGCAATTTTTATTTGAACATTAGCGCCATATCCTGGAATTTAAATCAATACCGCTAGATATCACCTCACGTAGTGTTTCTGTGTGGACATCCAGTCAACTAACTGAGTACGTGACTTCATATTTATAGTCATAAAGACCTAGATCGAAGCAAAACAAGTTGTCTGTGGTACCATTAAACGCAATCAAAAATTACAGTGCAAAGGCGTTTTAGAACTGAGTATAATATAAGTTCACCTCCATCAAAAACATTAAATCTTGGTATTATCGATTTGTCGAAACAGGCTGTGTGATGCACCGAAAGAAAGATCAGGGCCGTCCTCGTGTATCTGTTATTGTTGTTCAAGCCGTGAGAGAAAGTTTCTCACGAAATCCAAAGAAGTCAACTGCAAGATCCAGTGCAGAATTAAACATTCCATAGACTACGTTATGGAGGATTTTGCGACGACAACTGAAGTTTAAGCCGTACATGTTACAATTTTACAAGCGTTGAGTGATAACCACAGGGTAATACGGCATTCCTTTTGTGTCGACTTGATAGACAGAATTGTGTTCAGTGATGATGCGACTGCATATTAATGGCACAGTTAATCGGCACAATGTGGGATTAGAAAATCCTGCAGAACACCCGGAATATGTACGAAACTCGCCGAAACTGAATGCGTTTTGTGCAGTAAGCTTTAAGAAAATGTACGTTCCTTTCTTTTTCATTGAACAAACCATCAATGGTATTGTGTACCTGAATATGTTAAGAAATTACCTGTTGTCACAGCTGTAGCAATATATGCAAAGGCATTTCATATTCTAGCAAGACGGCTCACCCCCGTGCTATTATCATGAAATCCCAAGTTACTTATCTGGGGATGTTCCTATGTGGATTTGCCGTGATGGAACAATTACTTGGCCCGGATCTTATACCATTAGACTTTTAGTTATGGGGTTATGTAAAAGACAGGGTCTACCTTCCTCCATTTTTTGGAACTCTCTCTGAGTTATGGCAACGAATTACAGGTGCACAAACAAGTCGACAACAACATGATTGACCGTATCTGGTATGCCAAGTGACAGAAGATGCTTACATTGAACACGTAATAAAAACTTGATAGTATGTTGTAAATTTGGGTACAATATTAAATTCTGGAAGTAGTATAATTACTGAGTTATTCTGTTTATTTTCTGTAACTAATTTATAAATACCATGTACAAACAACACTGACATTAAAAAAGTATCGAGCTTTGGCCAGTGTACTTAAGACAACACGAAAGTATAATTTAATTTAGTAAATACCTATAAGTAGTTATAGGTCTTTATACATTTATATCCATAGGCGCTTGAGCAAAATAATTTAGAACCCAGAGGTTTTACTAAACTTAGCGATTTAGAAAAGTATGACAGAATAAAGCCGTATTAAATGGCGAATCTAGGCAATAAAATTTAACAGTGCTACAGATGTAGATAGCCGAAAAGTTAAATCTCTGAAAAACAATTTTCAACACTACCACGTTAAAATATAATCAAAGTTTACTTCGCAATATTTAATGCCAATCCAAAACATTGTATTTCATTTAATATATGTAAGTAAATTGAAAGAGTATTTTAAGTAAAAATTCAGTTTACCAACTATTTTTCGAAATAATAATTTGAATGAAGATCCATTGTTCACAATATAGACTTAAAATTGGGTTAAATCAAACAAAATCTGTAGCTACCTTATACCGGGTGTTAAAAAGACGTTTAAATATTTAAGAGGAATATATCACAACCGAAAGCAAGTAAAAAACTCTGCATGAACAAAAGTCCGAAAATCAATCGTTTTCAAGATAAGAGCGATTTTCATTTTTGAAAACCACAGAAACCCACAACTTTCATTATCAGTTTAGTACTTAGCACACACTTGCTGTTAGGGAACACCTGAACGAAACGTTTCATAGGAAATTGATAGACCCAGGAAATCTCGTTCCATTGCCTGCTAGGTTTTCCGATCTAACTACCTTACTTAGATTTTTGTATTTGGGGTTAATCAAACAGTTCAATGTATGCAACACCTGAAATAAGTTTTCCGCGTTACAACAGTGAGCTGAACAATGTTGTCAAATAATTTAAACACAACTGGACTTTTCCGAAAGGATGCTGAGTTCCTTCTTGAGAAGATGTAGATCCTCTGTCGAAATGGAAGAACCTATCGAACATCTACTGTGATAATTGTATTCTGTAGCGCCAAATGCTGCAAACTATAAAAAAATCACAAGAACGACAATCGCTTTTACCTCGAAATCGGTTGATTTGTGGTCTTATGTTTATGAAGGCGATTTTAGCTGCTTTTGGTCGTATTATATGCCCCTTAAATGTTTAAACGTATTTTTTAACACTATGTATATTTTAATAGATGTAAAATAACGCCTAAAACATGTGTCACTCTAGTAGGGCATTCTCAGTTAGGACTTAATAAACGAAGTAATAAATATAATAATAAATTAAAGTCACAAGTCAACTATTGAAGCTTTATTTCATCCTATTAAGGCAAAACGTGTTTCAGGCGTTATCCTACATTTATTAAAATATATGGGGTAGATAAAGGTTTTGTTTTACCTACTTCCGAAATAATGTTGTCAGTTTTATTTGTTGTTTGTTATAATTTATTACTTTTAATAAACACACGCATTTTGCGGTAAAGGGGTTTACCTAAAAATTACATTGTAATTTATACATTTTCTAGTACTAATATCAAACTAGTTCACTTGATAGGGGGATTCTATGTCCACTTCGATGTATATAAAATCATTTTAGTGGGCCTTGAAGGTAATATGGCTGTGATCAATTTTCATCACGTTGTCAGCTTGGGAAAGTGGGCATATCTCCTGTACCCACCATTTTGCTAATCTAACAGACGTAGCTAGTATATTTGCATTTAATTTATATTACCATAAACATTATATGAGTAACTTTTTTCTTAGGTACGATCCTCAAGCAAGCGGATGTGTAAAAAATTTATCTAAAGGCGATAGATACAAGAGTATCTATAAGGAAGTATTTGAAGAAAAGAAATCACAATTGCATAATAATTGTCTTTAAAAATAAAAAAAAGTTATATAGCAGAGTTTGTATAATTTTGTTTATTTGACCAAAGAAAATGTGACCACAGACACTGCCAAAAATGTGTGTTATCGCCTATTGGCATATATCTCGAAAACGCAGACTTCTATGTCACTAACCCTTATTACACCTTTTATTTCAAAATATTTAGCGAATATTTTCTCACTAGACAAGCTTCTCAAAATAATGCACAGTTTCAGAAATACAAGCCGATTTCTGCAAAACGAAATCCTGAAAAAAATACGTTTTGGACCCTTTTTCTAATAACCAAAATTATCTTACAAAGTCCTTGTAAAATTTTTTGTAGCTCGAAAGCATCAGGTTCAAATGAAAATACTCAAAGCTCTGATAAGTCAGTTCAAGATCAATATGTCTAACCATTTCATAGAAATACGTGATGACGTAGACATTCTGAGCCCTAAACAAAGCGTTGACGTTACAATTTGTGAATTCCTAGTTTGCTGCAAAATAACTGATGTTGTATTTGTGGTAGCTGATCGAGTATAAATAATAAAACCCAGTTTCACTTGTAATATCAAATTAAATATGTACTTTCTTCGTTTATAAATTTTTATTTGAAAAACTGCTATATTATAAGAATGTAAAAAATCTGGTGTGAGACAACACACGACTTTCTCTTACGTATATAGATATACAAATATGTAATTCTCCATAAATGATTAATTACAATATGATTTACGTTTATTTTGGGAACGATAAATATAACGGTCCAAGTTACTGGATACGCAAAACTCTGTTTGACTCCAGAGACTTTCTCTGATAACTTGCTTCATCGCATTTTTTAGGAACATCTCTAAGTTCACAAAAAGGATATTAAAGGCATAAGAATCGTAGCAAGTTTCAAAAAAATTGTTACAGCCGTTTTAGAGAAAACTGCAAAAAACTTAAAGATCGCAAGAATTAAGTGGCACTTCTCATCATTCGATTTGAACTAAATTCTTGCCGTCTTATGTACGGAAGATAGAAAATCTAAATATAGTTTTTGATTTTCATATAATAATTTGTTTTCGATATATGTTGTTCACAACTATTACTTCAAGTACTTCCGGTTACTCAATTTTCAAAAATTTGTTAGAGAAACTACTTGGTTAATATAAAACTCAGTTAAGTAGCTAACAAATATGCTTAATTTAAAAAAATCGTTAGAGCTGATTTCCACAAAACCGTGAAAATGAAGAATTCAGAAGATATCTAAAAATAACAGAAATAAAGTGGTACTTCCGGTTATTTGATTTTAATCAAATTTTTGATTTTGCATATAAAAGCGGTTATAACTTCAAATATAAATTTTCATTTAGCTAGGGCTTTTAGTTTCATAGTTATTTTATTCATAGTTAACGGTGGTAGCACTTCCGGTTACTCAATTTACGAAAATTTTCTGAGTAACCGCCTAAATTATATTAAAGGGTCTTAAATTTCTAATAAATGCAATAAATTTTAAAAAATCGTTACAGCCAATTTCCAGAAAATCGCGAAAAATGGAAAATTTAAAAAAAGATCTCAAAATTACTGAAATAAAGTGCTACTTCCGGTTATTCGATTTTAACCAAATTCTTGATTTAGCACAATAAGGCAATTATAACCTCAAATATAAATTTCCATTTAGCTAGAGGTTTCAGTTTCTTAGTTATTTTATTCAGAGTTAACGATGAAACTACTTCCAGTTATTCGAGTTACAGAAAATTTTTTGAGAAACTGCCTAGATTATATGAAAGGGCATTAAATATATAGGAAATTAAAAAAAATCGATATAGCCGATTTCTAGAAAATCTCAAAAAACCAAAAAATGGCAAGAGTAAAATGGCACTTCAGGTTATCCGATTTTAGTGAAATTGTTGCAGTTGCGTGGGAAGATTTTGTTTTTCTAGGACTTCTCGTTTTCGAGTTATCATGTTCACAGGCACACACTTAGACCAATTTCCAAAAACATGATTTTCGTACTCAAGGGACCCGAAAACATGTACTTTCACTAAAATTTCGACATCGAAAGTGTTGGTCGAAAACAATACATTTTCTTTTACTTTTTCGTGTAGGGTAAGAGGAAGTAAAAATATAAAATGAAACTAGTAGACAGCGCTGAAGCTCTGCAGTACTTATTGTAGAATCGCCACTGGCCGTACTTACCTTGAGTCATCCCATATTTTTTCTTGAAAATCCTACAACAGGTAATTGTGTTTTCATTTCCGAAGCCATTTTGCAAACGAGCAATTTTGCTACCGTTAAGACAAACAGGGATGACTGGGATGATTGATTACAGTTGATAGAAAAACAAATGTATCATAAAAATAAAATAAACAAAGTTACATTCCCTTAAAAATGATACATATCTATTAAGTAAAATCTTTATTTTTATTTTAAAGATTTTATAAACATGCACAATTAACATACACTACAACTTTTAAGAAAGAAAATAAAACTTTTCATTTTAAAAATTGTAACTAGCGGGTATTCTTAATAACATCTGGGAACATTCATTAATGAAATAGTATGCGTTATATCGAAGTCGTTCGTTCGACTTCGGTACCTGTTAAGGATGTGTAGTTGACCAGCCATTTCTTGGTCAATACAGTAGACTAAATTAAAAAGCAGGGGCGGACTGAAAACTTTAATTGCAAATATTTCAAAATCTAGACACATAGTTTATAAACGGTTTTTTGTTGCGCATATTAAGATGTATCTGTTGTTAAAGTAATGTTCCTTATATCGCGGGCATACTGTATATTATTCAGAAAAGTTGGTCCATCTAGGATATTGGGAATATTTTGTTTTTATTTACATTGGTAATAGGATACGATTCCCTCCTTGAAATTCTAGATTTATAATCGTCTCTTACAACACTTTTTGCACTGATGACTGGATTTCGGCATTAGAAGTTTCTCTTTACTCTGCTGTTATCTCAGATGACGTAATTTTTAGATTTATTTTAACTATACTTTACACTGTTCTCTTTCAAATAGCTTGCAGGGATGACCACTTCTCTGACAATTTTCTAAGACTTCATGAGCTTTGAACTGTTTAATAAAACTTCTTACGGCGTAAAAGGCTTTTCTACAATAGTAAAATAAGAAAATTCTTATATCTGTGTTAGTTTTGAACGGATTTTTATGAAAATTGCGAATAAATTATTTTAATATTTTCAATTTTTTATTTTGTTTTAAAAATCACACGGATTTTGAGATAAAACAGTTAAAATTAAAAATTTAAATTTTTGCTGATATCAAAATGTAGAACTAATTTTTATAAAGGTGTTTAAAACTGTACAGCTTTAAATTTGCTGAAGATGTTCTGTCTCATTTATAGTTATCCAAAATGAGTTGAATCCGTGAATTACAATTCACTCTGGAAGACTATAACAAGTACTTGTAAAATACCATAAATCATTTGAAATATGAATGTATTTATTCGTATTTATTTGTTTATTTACCAGTCTAGGAAGCATGAATAATCTTTTATAGTTTTACTGTCCCAGGGAGTTGTTTCAGGGTGAATATTTTGGAAATTTATTGAAAATTAGAATTTGATTTACTAAATTGCAGAATTTATCGCCACATCTCCATATACACAGTACTTCCTGGGAATAGTAATTGCAATTTTTATATTATAAATTAGATCTTAAACAAAATATAATTACCTTGTCCAACATTCACTAGAATTAAGCTTTCAAGTGTTCTGGCATCTCTTCTCCATAGAAATTTAGTGTAAGAAAAATTTTGGAAATGTTAAAAGACAGAAGTACCATAAATACACTAAATAGGCCACTTTATGAATATAAGGGGACAGAACCACATGAAAGGGAAACATTTCTACAATGTAAGTTGAAAATTTAGAAATTTAATTCTATATATGTAACTTAGGATAAATAATTGCAAAGATGAGTCCTGCGTAAGCATAATACGAGGTACAACAAAAATATTTCATTATACTATACTCTCATTTAGGCGAGTAATAAAGAAAGTATATTATTTTACTATTTTCTTGGTGTTCGGGAAGTTTACTATCCTTGTGTCTGTTATGCTGCCAGACTAATCATAAAATCATAGAACAAGCCTCAGTTCAGTTGTCAAACAAAGCCCTAAATATGAGGCAATAAATTGAAAATTCATTATAAAAACTTTTTGTAGTTATTGATATTATATAATTAAATAAAAGTATATTTTGCACTTCCGGGAGTAAAATATCACATTATTTAGTCACTTGTTTTTATGACTAAAGAGACACTTTTAATCTCAAGTGATTAAAATTTTACTTTAGCCCCAAGGGAAATAAAAGTAAATTTAATTCCGCATATGTCAATTAAATTACCTATTGCCGAAAGCGTTGCTATAACACTTCATAATTAAAATTTAAATAGCATTTACTGTGAAGCATACTTTGATAAATCGAATGATCAAAATTATGTAAGTTTACTTTCTTTGACCCTTGCTATTGCTCGAGAAATAAACTCTCTCAGGATCAAAAGAGGCACTTGGGAAAATCTCTCGATAGATTAAATGGCTCTTCAGTCCTGAGGTATATATATTATTTATTGAACTTTGGAATAATTTGAAATCGAAGTAATGGAAGAAAGTAAAATTACATGACTTTGACAGTTCATTCGATTTATCTATGTATATTTCACGGCAAATGCTATTTAATTTTATTTACGATGCACTATAGAAATGCTTTCAACAACATGTAATTTTAATTGATTAATTTTTGTTGTTGCCATGTATTTACTTTGTTTATGTAGGATTAAATTTACTCTCCCTTTAGACTAAAGTAAAATGTTAGTCCCTTGAGATTAAAAGATTTGCTTTAGTCACAGAAACAAGTGACTAAATGTGGCATTTTAGTCCCGAAAATGCAAAAAATATTTATCAACCAATATAATTTTTGACTTTTCTTAGATAACAGTCATTGGTAAATTATTATACCCTTGATGACATTGTATAATTTTTTAGTCCTTTGTCCGGTGTCAACAATACAAATTAATCAAATTACATTTAGATTTAGATTTCATGTTATTATTTTAATATTATAAGTAGTGTAAGATGAGGCATTCGGTGACAGCTCCCCCCACCACTCATGCTCCCCCCACAACTTTTATCCCCACCCGACCTCCCACCACTTATGCCCCCACCACGGTTTTCCTAATTCTAAAGATGGCGCCAACTGAAATATACGGTGAACATCGTTCCTCCAGGTGTAATTTTAAAGATGGCGCCAACTGAAATACACGGTGAACATCGTTCCTCCAGG
>JAHWXV010461063.1:0-14950 GCA_024586415.1 Phrixothrix hirtus
TATGAAAATGGAAATGTCTGTATGAATTAAGCAAAGATACATCATTTTGTTTCCATAGGTCTCTTAATTAGAAAACTTTTTATACACACGTTATAAAGTTAACCAAAATTGCTTAACTACAATAACAAAATTACAGTTGGGTTCTTAAGAATCATTCTTATAAGTAATCGAAGCATTAAACAGCAATGGTTAGTTTTATTAAATTTTACCGAGGTAGCTCCATTTATTAACAGTTAATTAGGGAGGAAATTTTGTATAACTATAAATTAATTTAAGTTAATTGGTTCTGGAATGATAAAATTGTTAGAATGTGAAAATGGCTTGTAGTATGTGCCTCGCCTTTATATGAATCAATGTACCTCATAGAGTGCCTAAGATTTAAATTAGTTATTTCTTTAGTACAAAAAATGTATATTATGAAGATAAATAAAAGAGTTCCCAGTTAATGCGCAGTAGAGCCTGGCAGATTTACATGTCAAAAATACATTTTTTGTATGAATTATAGATGTTTTCTCCAACTGCTTTTAACTATCAATTATTACATTTTTACGTTTAATAATATGTGATGTAAAACATTGAAACTTTTTATACTGGTGAAAATTGCTTACGTGTTATATAGTTGCTAGGGTGATTTGAATCATTCCCTAAGTGACCTACTTTTTATATAAAATAATTTGAAATATAGCACCATATTCTTGTAGTTGGAGAAGAATATTATTTTGCTTAATCAATGTTGATGCATGTCTTGTTAAGATGTTTTATAATAAAAGTTTATTCCAAATAGAATTAGGAGTTAAGTTAGTTTAGTTATTGTTGTACAATATATTTTGTTAATTATACATAAGTAATATATTTATATTTTATTCGTATAATGATTGTGTTTAGGCAATTATTTCTCTTATATAACAATGTTGTTTTAGTCATGTTATGTATAGTATTATTAATTTAATTATTTCTTAATTATTTCATTTATCCTTCTTCTAATTGGAATATTTGTACATTTATTTGCATGTTGATAAATATAATTACTCATGTCACGAAACATTTAAATTTAATTTTTACATAATAATATACAACAAAATTTCTAAAATAAGTAAACAAATATCAAAAAATCTGGTGAGACAACACACAACTTTCTCTTACATACATAAATATGCACAAATATGCAAATGTTCACAAATAATTAAAATATTATTTACATTTATTTTGAAAACGATAATTGTAACGATCACCCATCCAAGTTACTGGATACCTAAAACCTTGCTTAACTCCAGAAAGTTTCTCCGATAACTCCCTTCAATGCATATTTTCAGTCCACGTAAATGGATGACAAGGATATAAGCACCCTAGCAAGTTTCAAAAATATTGTTAAAAGTGTTTTCCAGAAAATTGCAAAAAACTTAAAAATCGCTAGAATAAAGTGGCACTTCCAGTTGTTCCATTTTAAATAAATTCTTGCCGTCTCAAGTAAAAAAGATATAAAAAATAAATATGGTTTTTGATTTCCATATTATGATAACTTTTGGTTATTTGATTTTCAAAAATTTACTAGAGAAACTCCTTGGTTAATATAAACTAAATTAAGTAGCTAAGAAATATACTAAGTTTAAAAAAATCCTTAGAGCCGCTTTGAAGAAAACCGTGAAAATGAAGAATTCGGAAATTATCTAAAAATGACAGAAATAAAGTGGTACTTCCGGTTATTCGATTTTAACCAAATTTTTCATTTTGCAGAAAAAGGCGATTATGACCCCAAATATAAATTTTCATTTAGTTAGGGCTTTTAGTTTCATAGTTATTGAATTCAGAGTTAGCAGTGAACGTACGTCTGGTTACTCATTTTACATAAAATTTTGAGTAACCGCATAGATATATGAAAGGGTCTTAAATGCTTAAGAAATCCAATAAATTTAAAAAAAAATCGTTATAGCTGATTTCGAGAAAATCTTAAAAAACGAAAAATTCGGAAAATGTCTAAAAATGACAGAAATAAGGTGCTGCTTCCGGTTATTCAATTTTAATGAAATTCCTGATTTAGCACACTAAGGCGATTGTGACCTTAAATATAAATTTTCATTTTGCTAGGGTTTTTAGTTTTATAGTTATTTTATCTAGACTAAACGGCGAAAGTACTTCCAGTTACTCACTTATGGAAAATTTTATGAAAAACCGCCTAGATTATATCAAAAGGCATTAAATGTCTAAGAAATATAGTAAATTTTTTAAAAAATCATTGGAGCCGATTTCGAAAAAGTCACAAAATGACAAGAGTAAAGTGGCACATCCTGTTTTTCGATTTTAGTGAAATTGTTGCGGTGACGTGCGATGATGGATAGAAACTCAAATCTTTATAGAGATTTGTTTAGGACTGTTGGTTTTCGAGTTACCATATTCACAGACACACACACACACACACACACACACACACACACAGACCAATTTCCAAAAACATGATTTTCATACTCAGGAGGCCCCAGAATGTGTATTTCCACTAAAATTTTGACATCAAAAATGTCAGTCGAAAACAATACTTTCTCTTTTACCTATATTTCATATAGGGTAAGAGAAAGTAAACATACAAGGTATGACAATTAAGTAATGAGACTGATTTTTTTTGCAAGATGTGGCAACCCTGCAGCTTGTGCAGGCGCTCTATCTTTGACCTTAATCTGTAAGCTACTTCTAGTCCAAGTGGCACATTGATGCGGCTGCTAAGTCATGAGTTATGCTGTAAAAAGGGAACACGTGTTTTTGTCTCTCATTACAGAAATGGAATTGTAAAATATTGTGCAATGGTATGCCATTTCTTTTTGTGTTAAATTGGGTGAGAATGCGATGACAACTAACGGTAAACTTCAGAAGGCTTTTGGAAATGAGGTTATTTCGAGCTCAAGTTTTTATTAGAGCAAGTGGAAATCAATCGAGATTTATTGAGCTGTGTTATCACTGGTGATGAAAGTTGGTTCTACCAGTACAATCCAGAAACACGTCAAAGTTTGCAATGGTGTTCAAAAGGATCACCCAGGCCGAAAAAAGCTCGCATGTTAAAATCAAAAGTGAAATGCATGCTTGTGTGCTTGTTCGATTCCAAGGACATTGTTCATAACGAGTGGGTACCTTCTGGCCAAACAATTAACCAATATTTCTACAAAGAATTGTAGAAAGACTTCGAAAACGAGTTCTCCGTGCTGTGCAAACATTGCTGATACTTGGATTCTTCTTCATGATAATGCTCCATCCCATACTGCACTGTTTGTACAGCAATTTTTAACTTCAAAACGCATTTCGGTACTATCACAGCCACTATATTCACCTGATATATCTCTCTCTGTGCGACTTTTTTCTATTTCCAAGAGTCAGAATGGTGGTCAAAGGACATCATTTTCAAACAACAGAAGATGTCCAAAAAGCTGTGACAAGGGTCTTGGAGGACATTCCAAAAGAAGAGTTCCAGAAATGTTACCAGCAGTGGCAGAAGTGCTGGTATAAGTGTGTGCAAGCAGAAGGGAACTAGTTTGAAGGAGATTACACATAAGATGACTAAAAACATGTGATATTTTTTTCACATCAGTCTAATTACTTAATTGTCACACCTTATATATGAAATATACAAACTTCTGCCAAAATTTTAGTTTTTTAACAATATTTGGGAAACTACATCAATTCTTGCAGTTAAAGTTGAGTTTAATCAAAGAGAGGTTATTGTAGGCAACAGAGAGTAAGATAGCGTATAGATGATAAGCTGTTAATTTTCCTAAGGCCAATCTATCATAGTCTAAACTGTCAATAGTAATAAAATGTGGGATGCCCGGAATGTACGATTAAAACCTGTAGGAACAGGCATACAGATAATAGTTTTAAACCTTTTCATTATGTGAATAAATTTAGAACCCATGTTCATGATATAAAAAGCATTATTTAACACATATGTACCTAAGCCCTTTGTGAACATAAATCTGTAGGAATTTTTAATCTAACATAAAAAAATATTTAGTAAATTACAGACCTGTAATATTCTTTACCATGAAACATACTTAAAACCATAAATCTGACTGTTTTTGTTGACAAAAATGGTACCTTAATATTGGAGTACTTTTTCGAGTCAAGGTCGCCAGCTGTTTTAATAAAAAGTAGTCAAACGGTATCTTAAATCATCTAAGTTTGCTTGTATGTGGTAAAACACTGTTGCTTATTAATTATAATTATTTACATATTAAATATTATAAACGTATTTGATAAATATCTAAATTGACATAACTTTTATTTACATTAATTTGTATGTACATACAACATACTGTTATAAATTACATAACATTTTAATGAAATTCATTTATCATTTAGATTTTTAATTGTTTTCACAAAATTTAAAGTATATACCAAACAAGTAAGTGCACATAATAATATGAAGATATTTATCAAAAACATTCAACGTCATGTAAAAGGGGCTTTGTAAAAGTGAAAGTTATTTAAAAAATATGCCTGCATAATAATACAATTGTATACAATTAAAAATGATATCTATTAAGTAAAAACCTTGTTTTGATTTTAAAGATTTTATAAACTTGCACAATTAACACATGCTAGAAATTTTATGGAAGAAAATAAAACTTTTTATTTTAAGCATAATTAATGTATACATTTTTGGGTATTTAACTAACATATGCAAACATTCATTAATGAAATCATATGCGTCATACTGAAGCCGCTCGTTCAGCTTCAGCACTTGTTAAAGATGTATTATAGTTAACCAGCTATTTTTTGTTCAATATAGTAGACCAAATTAAATAACAGGGGCAGGCTGAAAATTTTAATTGCAAATATTTTGAAAAGTATGCAATTTAGACATATAGTTTATAAGCGTTTTTTGTCCCACATATTAAGTGTAACGTGTACTTTTCTCGGAGCAAAGCCAAGGGTAGTTCCGGATGATAATATCCCCAAAACAAAGCATCACCCAATCTTGTTGTGAATTTGTCCCCCTTTTTAATTTGACCCCAACAGTACATTAAATGATGCAAGAATGTAATATACTTCATGGTAAGTACCTTATCTATCAATCTTTAGACCTGAAGGTACTGATTGCCAAACTTTTGAATGAGAGTTCACCTATGGTTCACTGCCAATAGAGCAATTGACTTACATGTATCTCAGAGTTGTTTTAAATTCGCGAACTGCCTATTACAATCACTTAACGTGGCCGATAAGAGCTTGATAAAATAACAAATAATTACCTTTTTGTACCGTACCTATAAAATTTAATAATAGTCAAAAATTATATGAGTAAAAAATTAGTTTTCTTTTTAAACACGCCTTCTCCTTTAATTTTCTATAAGTACTACATACAAAATATTTGAACAGTACCCTGTTTGATTACAAATCATCAATTGTCTACTACGATACTTTATAGATTTAATTTGGCTGGTTGTGGCCCAGCGACAACAATTTTGGGACACCCAGCATGAACTGATTTAACCAATTCGGTTGTCAGCAAAAATTTAAGATAATGAAATTAATGACATGATTTCTATTTTAAATTAACTATGGTTAGATTGCACGACAAAATTAATTAAAGAAAAACAATCGAATTCTGGTTTTCCCAGCTAAGTCTTTTTAATGGCTTGGATTTGTGTAAAAAGGTCTTTCGACCAATCCTTCATATTTATATCTTAACTATTGATATAAACTACTACAGTTTATGGCGATCCAACTAGGGGGCTCGAATGCTCAAACGAATTGGGAACATGAACGCCGAAAAAATTGAAGAGCTGAAAAGAATTTTGTTTATTGTCAAAATTAATTTAAAAAGGGATAAACAGTTAGTAATAGAATAGGTAGGCAGTAGTTTAGGGTGTGTTGTTGATTTAAAAAAATATCAGGTGAGCGTATTGAATAAAAACAGAGAAAAGGAAGGAATAAGTAAGGGTGAAGAAGAAGAGGGAGGAGCAAGTTCCATGATTTTAAGTTTTCTAGAAAACTTGCAACGAGAAATGCAAAAACAAAATGAAATAAATGAGAAAATTTCTAAACAAAATGAAGAAATAAATGAGAAAATCAGCAAACAAAATGAAGAGGTAAAGAAGCAGTGGGAGGAAATGAAGGAGATGTTGTCAAGACTGGTTTTAGAAACCAAAAGAAAACTGGAGTAAAAAATAGAAAAAACAGCCAGCAATATTCTGGTGGAAGTCGATAAAAAAATCTATACCAATAAAGACGGAAGGAAGGGTTTGAAGGCAAAACCAAACAAATGGCACACCAAATGGAAGGACTGAAGGAACAAATAATATAGGTCAAGGAAGAAATGGGAACTATGGAAGAACAGGTAAAGGATTCAATGGAAGCCGCGAAGCTAGAAACCAAGGAGCTGAGAAGAAAACAAGGCAAACATTCCTAAGAGTCAAGTAGTTGTAACTTATAAGCCACCAATGCAGTATATTCAAGAGAAACCTTAATTTGAACCGGGAAAAGTAACACTACATCCCTTCAAATTCCTGAGGAAAATGGAAAATTATCTAGAAGAAATATAAACAAAAGAAGAAACCAAGTTACGAATGGTAATCAATTGTTTGGAAGGTAATGCCGGCATCTGGGCCAAAAGAAAAAGGAATGAGTGGAAAAAGTACGACAACTTTGTGGAAGCATTCAAGAATCAGTATTGGTCCTATATAGTCAGGAAAAGGTCAGGTTAGAAATATATGGAAAAACTTCGTATGATGAAATGAAGGGAACGTATCAGAACTAAGTTTGGAAATAGGTGAGAAAACACAGTATTTGACACCACCAATACCGGAAGATCTTTTCGTCCAGGCACAGGAAATTGAAACAATCATCATTGTGTCACAAGTGAGGACCATTGGAGGTTTACTGAAGTTACTTGACCTGGCGGCGGACAGAAAAAGGAAAGAAGAAAGGCAGAAGTGTTTGAGGGTCGAGGAAAAGAGCAAGGGTATCATGGCCATAGATGGAAGACAGTACCTACGAACCAAATTTGGTCAAAGAGAGAAGAGCATAGGTGGTATCAGAACACATGGGGAAACCAGCAGCAGTGGCGTAGAGGCCAGGAAAGAGAAAATCGCGTTGTAAGGCAGCCAAACAAACAGACTACGTGGGTGTCAGAAAACTAGGAGGTGTCGAGCAGCATGCTCTGACTGCTCGGATGTATACTCAAAGAACGCAAGAGCAACTCGACTGTATAAAAGACACTCATGAGTATTTTAAATGAAAAAAGGAGCAACTTAACATAATGAAGAAAGAAGGAGAAAGTAGCACTGAAGAAGAAATTGATGGGAATGAGGAAGAGACCGACGAGGAGCCAGACAAAGTAGTCCTTCCTAGAGTAATGGTGCAAATTGGAACCAGAACATATTCTGCATTAATGGATACCGGTAGTGCTGTGAATGTTATGTCACAGGAATGTTTTAGAGAAATTGGTAGTCAAGGACTAAAATTGGCTACATTGCCAGTAAAGAGCAGTACAATATGGGGAGCTACTGGCCATGTTGTAAGAATCAAGGAAACAGGTCTGGATAGAAATGCTAATTGGAAAGGAGAAACTGGATGGGGAGTTTTTAATATGTGATGCACTGATAACTCCGATTATTATTGGGGTAGAATGGATGAAGAGGAAATAAATGATGATTGAGTTTGCTAGGAAGTAATTGATTTTCTACAACGGCTAGAAATGCAAGGAACCATTTCAAAAAGAGAAGTGGTAAAAGGAAGATACCGTCAAAATCCAGTGGGATTTCAGTGCAAGTGAGTTTCATGTAGACGACATAGGAAGGAAACAACAGACGTGACCAGAAGAAGATGGTGGAAGAGGTATAGACTCAAGAGAAAAGGAATAGACTCAAGAGAAAAGGATGAATCTGAGAAGGAAGCAACACTAGAGCAAATTCTCATGAATTTGGAAAATAATCAGGGAAATCTAGACACACATTCCGCAGAGGGAACGAGTAAAGAGGAAAGAGCGGTACGAGAATTGAAATGTCAGAACAGAAGTATATTTTCCAACAAGCCCGGAAAGTGTAATACATTTGTATGCACACTACAAGTTAGAAAGGAAGAATTTTTTAGACCAATAAATTACGCAATACCAGTCTCACAAAGAGTGGCGGTGAGAAATGAAATAGAAAGGATGCTGAAATGGGGAGTAATCGAACATTCTAGTTCACCTTTTGTGAACCCAAAGAAAGATGGATCCATCCGAATATGTTTGGATGCGCGGCATTTGAACAAAATTATCATATCGGATCGGGAAGCACCGCGAAATATGGATGATTTGCTGCAAAGATTTTATGGTATCAATTACCTAAGCTCTTTGGATTTATTGTATGGATACTGGCAGATACCACTACAGGAAATATCACGACCGCACACTGCTTTTTTGATCCAAGGCAAAAGTTACCAATTTAAGGTATTGTCATTCGCATTAAATGTGTCGGTAGCTGTGTTCAATAAATGTTTGGAGGCGGTGCTGGGTATGGAAGTACTGACTTTTGTAACTGTTTATGTAGACGATATTGTAATTGCATCCAAGACATGGAAGGAGCACCAAGTACAACTACAATTGGTGCTAACCAAAATCTGCAAAGTGGGAATGACGGTAAAGGAGTCTTAAGTCCAAGTTTTTGAGGAAAGAAATTCGATTTCTCAGGCACATTGTGGATCCACAAGGTATACAGGTAGACCCCTAAAAGTTAGAGGTATTAAGAGACATGCCCGAACCAAAGGACAGGAAAGAGTTGCAGTCGATATTAGGATTCTGCAATTTCTACAGATGCTTCATGAGAGATCAAATTATCTCACCTTCTCAAAACAAATCACCCATGGGAATGGGGAGTTGAAGAAAGCAAGGTTTTTTCTGAATTAAAGCAAAGTATTGAAAGAAGTGTTGGATTGAATCATCCAAATCTTGAAGAGCCGTTCTTTATTGAAGCCGATGCATGTACTAGGGTCATAGGAGCACATCTTTTTCAAAAAGATTCAGAAGGGAATACAAAAAGTATTAGTTTTGCAAGTAGGATCTTACAAAGTGCCAAGAGACAGTATACCATAACCGAGCTGGAATTGCTCACAATAGTGTTTGCTTGTAAGAAGTTCTGGTCTTATATTTTGGGTTACCCGACCACCATGCTTACGGACATAAGGCTTTAGAGTTTTTATTAACGAGCAAAAATTTAAGCACCAGGCTAATAAGATGGAGTCTTTATTTGCAGGAATACCAGCTGGAGATAAAGTACTGAGCAGGTAAAGAAAACCAAATTGCTGACTTTTTGTTTAAGTATGGGTATGAGACTGGGGAAAAAACTAACCAAATTACAGTAGCTGCTGTGGATGAGTACCAAGCGATTAGAGGGATGTTAGAAGACGTAATAGGGGAAATAAAGAGGACAGATAGAGGATCGTAGGTTGAAATGGATAATGGATAAAGAATTGGGGTCAGAAAGGTGATGTTACTGAAAGATAATTATCAGATACATGTTGTTTAGACAAAGGGGTAGTGACAAGTATTGGTGGCTGCTGTGTACCAGAAAAGAGCACCACAACCCTCATAGAATCCTATCATGAGACTTATGGGCACTTCGGGATAAGGAAATGCATGGTATTGCTCCGAGAAAATTTTCACTTGCTTAGGATGGAAAAGCAGGTCAGGTCGGTGATAGGTAAGTGTGATTTATGTCAGCAGACGAAAATATCGAATCGGGCAAGTCAAGGTGAAAGACAACCTGTGGTAGTTACCAGAAAATTGGAGATAATTGCTGTGGATTTATTTGGGCCATTACCTAGGGGCCAAGACAGTGTAGAATATTTAGTGGTATGGCAGGACTTGTTTACCAAGTATGTAAAACTGTACACTTTAAGAAGAGTATTAAAAACAGCCATATTGAAGAAGTTCAAGGAAGATTACATTGACCGTGTGGGAAAACCGGAAAGTGTTTTGTCAGACCATGGGTCACAATTTATGAGTCGAATACGGAAAGAAACTATGGACCAAAGGAATATCCAGGTATGTTATACGTCGGTATATCACCCTGGTAGTAATCCAGTGGAAAGGACTATGCAAGAACTAGGTAGGTGTTTTAGGGTTTATTGTCAAAAGAAGCATTTGAGCTGGCCAAAATACGTGTCCCATATCGAGACATTGCTGAACTGTTTGGAACATGATATGATCGGATGCACGCCAAATGAATTAATGTTGGGAAAAAGGATACCAAGGAAAGAAGAAGAACTAGTAATATTTCCAAAAAGAAGGATCAAGAAGTTGAGGTTAAAATGCAATGGGCCAAAGAAAAATTGGTGAGTAAAGCAGAACAAAGGAAAAAATTGTATGACGCCAAGATAAATCCGGTGAAATATCACATAGGGAATTTGATATTGGTCAGGACACATTATCAGTTGACGCTATTAAACAAACAAATTAAGAAATTTTTTCATCTATGAGGGGCCTTATCAAGTTGCTAGAGAGAAAATGCTTATGTACTAAATCACCCTGACACAGGAAGGTACAAAACGAAGCAAAATGTGGTACATTTAAAATTGTACAAAGTTTAAGTAGTTAGAAGTTTTGTTCAAATTATTACCCTGTTTGGTATAGTTAAAATTTGATAAAAAACGTCTAGGGGAGTCTTGTAATGGTTAGATTTGACTACAAATCTGTGAGCATGGCTAAAGTGTTTTTCTTTTGAATGAGGTTTATCATGCTAAAAAAGATTTTAAAAGATGTGCACAAATTAAAAAATTGCATGAAAAAATTACAACACACCCTGTATGAATAGTATGTTTTTTTAAATAAATATAGTAAAAGTTAAAAAGACACATATTAATATAAAATAAAGATTGTGGTTTTTCTTGAAAAAGTAGTTATAAATTTGTTTGGTAATTTGAAATAATAAATGATGTAATTTAAGCTTATGTAGGCATAAGGAATTTTAATTGTTTCTATGAGAAAATAAACAAGGGAAGTTTTGTGTCGTATCAGCAGATGACGTGATTTTTTAACTTTTACCAAATGTATTAAATAAAACATCCTGTTCATACAGTGTGTCGTAATTTTTTCACATAATTTTTTAATTTGTGTACGTCTTTTAAAATCTTTTTTAGCATGATAAACCTCATTCAAAAAAAAATTACTTTAACCATTCTCACAGATTTGTAGTTAAATCTAACCGTTATAGATGTGCCTGTTAAAATAATGTTCCTTCTTATATTGCGGACACCCTTTGTACAAAATCACTGGATAAAAATTCTTCAATGCAATAAATTTTTGTTCGTTTTGAACAACATCTTCAACAGGATGTGAAGGCAAATCTATTTTAAGACTAAAGGCAGATTTATAGTCATCGGTAATGGTATCGGTCCCGTAAAAATTAAACATAGGCCTTGCATTGACGGCATTTATACTGCAATTGGTAAAGCGTAAGCTCGGTAAGAATTTCAACTTTTAAATTTTTATATTACTGAGTTGACGAAAATCAATCAAAAAATATAATAATCGTCGTTTGCCGAATAAATAGAAGAATGGTACATTAGCATTTTACGCCTGCTATTTTTATTTCCAATTGTATTTGTTGAAAGTCCGGTTAGAGTGTGTTGAATGCTATTTTTTGTTTCCATTATTGTTAAATTGTTTTTGTTACTATCGAATTATTTTTATTATCGTTATTGTTAAATTAATTTTGTTGTAAATTAACCATGTTCAACGAAGCATTATTAATTATGCTTGTTGCACAATACCATAGGCATGTATTTAGTTACCTCGTTATTTTTTTTACAAATGTTTGCAACATAATGGTTATCACTTTCAACAATTTTTGTAAACATTTACAAAATATAATTTTATCTCAAGCATACAAAATATTGAATAAAACCTATTTAATAACTGAATTTTTATAATTTTTAGTATATTAATTAATCCCTACAATAAAAAGTATACATCCACCACTGAAATTATTTACGCGCCAAAACTCGAAATATAGCGCGGAATCACTGATGTATATTCCTACTATTTGCAAGAGGGCGCCCTTGTTCCGGATTTCTTACTGCACTATAAATGGCCATTTCTTATAAATACCGACGTTACCGAGTCAATATAAATCTGCCTTAATGACTAAATTTTTTGTATTGTAAAAATGTTCATGATTTTCACAGTTCAATGGCAAAGAAATAATTGAGTAATTGTAAGAATGTATTGCGATCTAAGAGGGCGTGTAATATTTTCCTAATCTGCTAATGATAAACAGTCTTCCTGACATAACTGTGTATTCTTTAGATATTAATTTACTATTTCAAAGTGCACATAGATGAATTTAGATTTTTATCACAACAAATGTTTCTAACTAAAATTTACTGCCATAAAATAAACAGAGCCAAAATCAAGAGTAACTATACCTGAACATGTATTAATTTCAAAAGGATCATCAATAGGTGACTCCCAAAACATTCAAGCAAATAACATTTTTGTCGTTTATTAATGACAGTCGTAGTTAAAGGGTTAAGCTTGTGAAGCGACTAACTCAGCAAGCACAGTATAGTTAACAAAAGAGAGATTCACAACTTAGTATGGGCTTCCATTGAATACTGATGATGGTCTTTAAAAGTCGAATCAAAACGGATATAACATCCTAGTGTGATAAGTATATGTTATCGCACACTATAATATCATAAACAAAGGGTTGAATATCTATTTGTTAATTTGCTTCTCACTAAAATACAAAATAATTTTGGAACACCCTGTGTTATAATAAAATAAAGGTGACAGTATAATTTGACTAGAAACCAAAATTCAGAATTTTTAGGAAAATTATTGTAGGTTGGTTAGTACAAGAGCGAATGTGATGCATTTATTTGATTTTAAAGTAGGATGAATAGTATAATTATTGGAAATGTAAGTTTAATAAATGAAAAGACGTGAAAAATGTGCAGCGATAATGGGATTAGCAAGTGAATAATAATTGCACGGCAAAAGAGAATCAATGGGGTTCGAGATAACCAAGGCCAAAGAAGGAAAAAAGGCACACGGTGTCAGTAACGGACAGTTCATGGAAGCACGAAATATTCAAAGTGAAAAGGTGTGAGTCCTGAGAAGGAAAATAAAGAAACTCGAAAGGAATGGTCCATTGAGTGGATGGAAGAAGTAAAATTATATTGCTTGAACCAAAAAATTAGAATTCATCGGTGACGTGAAAAAAAAAACTTTAAAAGAACTGGTGTAGTAAATCGGCGAGAATAAAAAAGGAAATTTAGTGATTACAGAAAAGTAAGTGGGTTGTGTTCTGTTGCCGAAAAAAAAGGCATGCACATCGAAGAAGGCACCATTTAGTGATCGCAGTAGAGGAAATTTACCACCTGGGGTTTGGAAAAGAAATAAGAAAAATGAGAACTACTGTTGGGAAGAAAAGCACGTGCCGAGATTATCATTGAAAGTTAGTTGATACAAGCAAGCAAGGAAGCTTCTTTTGGTTATTTTATTAAACACACCACGATACAAGTATTAGAGCCACATTCAGGTTGGAAAACTGTATATATGAATATTTCAATAGTACTAGGACCAACATCCGAATATTGGAACGAAATTTAAGACGTCATTCATTGCTACAATTATTTGTTGAGATTTTGTTAGGCACTAGAATTATAAGTTCAATTTATATAGTATAAGTTTGTGGTTGCATTGCACAATTTTAGATTGCAGGATGTTCCGAAATTTCATTTTGAGAACCAAAAGCCGCTTGTAAACTTGAATTTTGTTCAGCTTGCATTATTGCCTTTTCATTAAGGAAAATGATAGAATTCATTAAATTAGTTTTATTACAGCCTTATACGAGTATATTTAGGTGTTCATTATTATTTCTAAAGAAAATTATAATTTATACTAGGAAATCAATATTTTATTTCCTATATGTCTTTTATATTGTTATAAATTATAAAAATATAGATATACTTAAGGAAGGAAAAACAGAAATTACTTCTAACTTATCAGAAGGCAGGTTTTAGGTTGTAGGTTATTCTTTCTGAACATACCAATCAATTTAGGATGCGTTTGTCAGGGTGTGCACCACTTATGAGTAGCTGTGGAGCCGATGAGTGTGTCTGCTTCATGTGCATCTACTGCTAAGTTTGTCATATCCTAGACCAAGGCTAATAATGATAACAATAGGGAGGTTGGAAGAAAATAAAAATAAGTAAAGTACATGCATTTAAGGAATTAACGATACAAGGGAATATCATTGGTACTAAGCCCTACCAAACCACACCCATTACTCCTAAATTATCTCGGTCAGTCCGGGTAAAATTCAATTTATTCATTCTAACCCCACTGGGTGGACTTTTGTTTCTTCACTCTATTATAATTTCATTGGCGTTGTGTTCGGGAAAAACCATGTTACATTTTGGCAATTCATGCAGCTGATAAAATGAAGGCCACAAGTTCCATTTTGTCGGCCCAACACGAGTCATGAGAAAACCGCATTACACTAGTCAACCTTGCAAAAAAGTAGTAATACAAGGGGGCTACGAGAACGGAAGTGACGTCACAAGATGGCCGCCAGAGTGTTGAAGTGGGGGGAAGTCCTAGATGCAGAAATGGGGACCCGGACTCTGCCTCAGCGAAAGTGGGCCCCAAGATGGCCGCCAGCTCAGCCACGTGTAGGAGCTTAAGTCACGTGACAAGATGGCCGCTATGGCATGGGGCCCAAAGATGGCCGTCGAGTTGGTGGAGGGGCGAAACTCTAGGTGTAAGAATGGACTCCGTCCCCGGCCCCACCGGAGAAGAAATGAGGCCAAGCCTTAGTTCCAAAATGGCGTCGGATCTGTTGCCAACCTAAATCTAGTTCCAAGATGGCGTCGAATCTGTTTCCAACCTAAATCTAGTTCCAAGATGGCGTCGGATCTATTACCAACCTAAATGTAGTTCCAAGATGGCGTCCGATCCATTACCAACTTAAATGTACTTCCA
>JAHWXV010461076.1:0-16376 GCA_024586415.1 Phrixothrix hirtus
TCATTTTTATGAATTTTGTAAATCAGGCATTAATGTCAATAATTAACAAATTTATTAAAGAATATCTTGTCAACATAACAGCTTGCGTAACGGATAAAATTTAGATTAGGAAACGACCGGATACCGAACGTTACATTTAAGCAACAAAAGCTAAGTTATTTAGTATTAAATAAAATTGTGTAAGCACAGCGAAATTTGCAAAAAAGCTATCTTAACCAGTAGTGAACGTTAAAATCTTCAATAATTATTATCATTATATATTACGGTGCCTCAACGCCAAGGGACGCGGTTTCAAACCCGACAGGAGTCGGTAAAGTGTTTAGCCGAGAGCCTTCTTCTTTAATTCATGTTAATGTGACGCTTAGCACGGTAAAATCGTTACTGGCGGTGGACTTGTTCCAAGTTCGACAAGATTCTAGTAGGAAAGGTGAGATAACTATAGTAGTTGAAGTCAATCTTCTTATTCCAACAGTATTCAAGACGTTCAATGCCTTCAGTAAAATAAGATTTTTATAATCTTCAGAATATGTGACTACTTCTGCGATCACTTCTTCATTGTATGAAAATTTCTTCCTCGCAAGTCAAGGTCTTATGTAAGGAAGATAGAAATAGTAGGATGAATATGAGGGATGTGGAAGCACTTTGGAATGCCATTCATATATTTTTATAGTTGCAACAGCTGAAAAATGTGCTCGTACGTAATTGTCGTGAAAAACTGGACGATTTTCTTCGGTTATTGTTCTACCTTTGTGAAGACAGTCAATGAAAATAGTTCTGCAAGCAACCCAAAAATGGAGTTGCCGTGGCTTTACCAGCCGATCACACAACTTTTATCATCTTCAGTGCACTTTAACTAGCTTCTACTCATTGTTTCAATTGATTTTTCATTTCCACATTATAGTAGTAGTAGATCGATGTCGTATCAACAGCAATAAATTGACCCAAAAATTTAGATGTGTTACGCTTAAACAACTTTAAACCCTACTACGAAGTCGTTGAACTATCATATCTGTGGTCCACTGTTAACAAACATGGCACCCATCCTGCAGAAAACTTTTACATATTCAAATTATCATGTAAAATTTAGACCAGTTTACCAATTATTAAGGCGTCCACAGTCTCGCGCATCGTCACTCGATAATCTGACAACACCATATCATGCATTTTTGTTATCATTTCTGGTGTATGGGCATCTTCTGGCTTGCTAGACTGCTTAGCATCGCGAACGCTTCTACGACCACAACGAAAATCATAAAACCGCTTGAGAATCATTATAATTAATGCAACAGTCCAAATAATGTTTGACAAGCCTTCGTTTAGTTCATATTTTTTAAAGAAATTATGTTTGATAAGAACGCGAAAATCGTTTTTTCCCGTTCTAGCAAAGCTAATACAAGTTGTTTACTTCAAATTACTGTCAAACCCAAAACTAATTAGCATATGCTCTTGAAAATTGATAAGGCACAATCTAAATAAGGGTATTTTAACCAAATAATATTTGTTTTATCCTAACAGCACCATCTCTTGCATTTTTATGTGACCTATTGTACTGGTTTTGTAATGTAGCAATAATACCAATTAGTATCATAGTATTTGTCTATGTATTTGGGTATCAAACTGTAACAACCGTGCTAGTGATGCTACCAGTCCTCTTTTTTACCTAGCCTAGGAATAAAAGATAGTATCAATAAAAATTTAAAGCAAATTACAATGTAAAATTGTCGTGTCCGGTTTTAACTGACCGCAAGTTCATATGAATACCTGGACATAATTTCTATAGAACTTTATAAACTCTGTTGAAAAAAGAATCACGAAGTTACTGCTTTTAAGTAATACTAAAACCATTTTATGGTACACTGAATGTTTATATTATTTTTACGTTTATTACAAAATAGAAATTTGTAATCTGTTATACGCATTAATGTGACTACCACTTATCGTTTTCATAGAAATGATTATGCTTTAGCTTTTATTATCGAGGGTGCCTGGAAAATTAAGGAGGATTGTGCAACACATGCGTATTTGGGGTCTTAGAAACATAAACCATGTTACCATGAAAACGTTATTATTTTTGTTTCCAAATGTTTGATAGGAATGAAGTTTCTATTGCGATGTAAGACCTTAGTAATTTTCAGTTATAAAAATAAGGGTTTGTTAAGTTCATTTCAATGCTTAGGTAATTTGCAAAGGTACACCACTCCATATAACACCTTTGCTGTATACGTATACGAAAAGTCTTGTTTTTTCTACGCTTGTCATATTTTCGGTACGTTCCACTATAAATTCATTTAATTGAATGCTTGTGCAAATTTTAAGTAAATATTATTGTAGGTATAGTCAGTTCTGAAGGTTTTTCTTAGTGAATTAAATATTTATTTCTTTTGATTAATAAAATTGGTGTACAAAAAGACGTCATATTTGTTCGACGTTTGAAATTGCGTGATGCCGAGCATGTTGTACTGATTCCTGTTTGTGATCTCATTAGGTGTGGTTATTACATCTAACATGACGAAGTGAATACGCTCTTTGTAAATTTAGGTATATTTTGTCCTTTGCTGGCATTTTTAAATACTTGAGAAGCGGAAACCTGACATCGGATGCTGCAAGTATGAGTACGTAGAGTATCTCCAATCACCTACGCTACCGAAATCGGCGCCCAAAGCGAATTCCAGGTTCCTTCGGAGATATTCGGTTTGGCCTCTCATGGAACCGACAGAAGTTTAGTCAGCCCGGTGTCTGCTGGTTTTCTTGCCACGTAGCAGCTTTTTACAAGGATAAGCCTAATCTTGTTCTATATTTCGATTTATTTGGGCTAATATTTCGTTCTTATTATTTTTGATAAACCAAATGCAAGGTTATTCGATTCTTATATTTAAATTTTCTTCGATAATTAATGGAAAGTTAAAACCTTAATAAATTTTTCCATTGAATAGTGGACCAGATTTGTGCAGTTATTGATGGAAGTCTCGATTTTTGTACTAACATGATAGATATGACTTACGTTAACTGTTAACTTAAATTTCCATAATTAACTTATTTTCATTTGCTTTAAAAGTCAAGGTTTAGGTTAGATACACAGAGTGTTCAGATATCTGTGGAACAAAACTGTCTAACTTTTCCTTTCTCCAGTGTGTTAGGTTTTTGTTTGACCCATAGCCACATTTAGCGCCTCCTTATAATATCACACAGCACTGTGTGAGGATTTGGCGTAGTCAAGTTAAATTGTAAACCTGGTACGATTCTACTATTTGCATTTACTATTTCAAGTTTACTAGCTATTATATTACTACCTCAAACCCAAATGCCCTAAAACAAATCGCATTGTTGATAACTAAAGCTCAATATGCAGTATCAGTACACTTTTTACATGCGATAGGTGTTCAGAAAGGTATATAAAATAGTTACTGTTGTTATTTGTATTGACCAAGTTCCAAGTTATGCAGAATAAATCGTACCTTCCCTAGCTAAATATAAAGTTCTTTGACTAAGCCAGATTCAATCTTTCCATTAATTATTGTACGTTAGGATTCTATGACAAAATAGCGAAGCTACTTTATTCCTGTATTAATTTACGCACTAATTAGCCTCATTAGTTTAATAATTCTATCTTATTTGATAAAATTGCTTCTTTTATCATATAGTGGAGAACCATATCTATAAAATTACGACCAACTCGACAACTATGTCTAAATTGTTTGATAAACCAGCTTTGTTAATAATGTCTATTGTTTTGTTTGTAAACGTGAAAAAAGTGTGCGTTCCCGTAAACCCCACGGGTATGTAGATGCAAGCCGAGATAACCAGCACAGTTAAGGGTTAATTTGAAGTCCTCCTCTTTCGTTTATATCTTTAATTTCTCATTACGGAAGCGACTTCAAAATAAACAACGCATGACAATAACTATTCTAGATAAATAATACCCACATGCTGATTTTTGCACATAGCTATTTGCTTCACTATTCTAGAAAATAATCTTTTGTCGGTATAGGTAAAGTTGCTATAAATGGGTTTGCAACAAACAAGTATCTGCAAAATCACTTTCTGGACGTATGTTGTACCTGTTTTTGTCCAAACGTCAATATGAGTTGTTAAACAAATACTAAATAATTGGTAGTCGTTTAATAGTGTCATAATTCGTTAACCTAGTAGCCAATAGCTACTATGTAACAATAGTTTTAGCAGTCAAAGGAATATTAGGTTCACGTCTTCTACATAGTCCGGAAAATTATTACTGCAACTAACGACAATCAGAAACAAAATATAGTTACCATATGGTACCTATTGGTCTTCGAAATATACAGACAATGGTGGATTTTCTAGCTACAGAACAAAATGGTTAAAATATTAGTTAAATTTTTTTTATCAATAGTTAAATTTGTCGTTCAAGATGAGTGGCATTTGTCTTGGATAACACTTGGTATCAGTAAATAGACGCTTCATTAACACTGTTGTGTATATTACAAACTAAACAGAGATTAAAATAGTTAAGTAATTAAATGGACGACTCACGATGTAGTCGTCTAAAACTATACAATTTAGAAACAAAATGTATTAGTGCCTTTGTCGTACATAGCAGTTGCTGGGAGCGCAACGCTCTTTATTTTCTGGACATGAGAGCATATTCTTATATATCCTAAATTTTTTATAAAATTTTGAGCGTCGTGTATTATGGATGGACATTTGATTTTAGCCAATCTAAATAATTATAATTATTGAAGTAGAGTTTACTTTAGCGTCTATCATTTTAAATTTAAGTCTCAGAGGGACTTTTTAATGTATTCGAACTGTAGTACACATGCTTTTACACCTTGTAGTACTGTGGCTATATTTTATTATTTTTTGTGTGAAATGTCTACTTAACCAATTTTTATAATCTTTGCTTTTTATCATTTAAATATGTGACTTTCGTTATTTAGATAAGTTGAAATTTACTTTTTAAAGAAATATCAGCGTTAAACGATTTTTTGTAGCTAAGATTTTGATACAATTTTTATGAGCACTGTATAAGGTTTTATTGAAATTGTTGGTATAAGGGCCCTTTTTATGTTTAACAAAGGTAACTGCAGGATGAAGTCATAACGTCTTCTCTGAGGTAAGTACTAACAGTATTTTTTATGTGTCGTAAATCTGATTTTATAGAGCAGCACCCTACTTAAAAATTTTTTCATCCCAAGTTTTGCCAAAATACCGCTAAATTAGCAGAAATAATCCTATTATGGCAAGCTTTAAATTATTTTCTCATATAAAACCATCCATTTTTATTTAAAGCAATGCGTTCCTGTAAAGCCCAGAATCTGCTTCCATAAGAAGTCAAGTAGTGAAATAGTTTATTGTTCTGTTTAAAATGCTAGCCATTTAAGAGAAACTATTTTAGTTAGTAGAAATATTCTTTTCTGTAATAAATAGTTCGATGTGGGCGTCTCTCCTTGGATAAATAGTGGCTGGAGTAACTGTAGCATTTTACAAGATGCAGTAGATTCCCATTTGTGTACATACAAATAAAACGTCTGTAATTTAGGAAGTCGTTTGAAAATACAGAATTTTACCTACTGCAATAGCAGTTTATATTGTTTACACAGCTAACTGGAAACGACGTTGTTTCCGTTCTACTTAAAGATGATGCTTCATCAGCGATCTCGGTTATACTTAAAACGACTTGGTAGGTTGTAAAATTTTATGTCAAATCAAAGATCTATTTCCAGAAACTTCATTAATTTGCAAGTGGAAGTAAAAGTTGAATCAAAATATTTTAAAGGGAACTTTTTGTTGCTATGTATATAAAGACATCAATATTATTGACTTGTTTGTTCTTTTATTTTCCAATTGATGGTAAGTATGCCTCAATTAGAATTTTTTGCAAAGGGCAACCGACTTTAGGGTATTCATATATTTTATGATTCGCAAGCAATAGAATTAAGATGGGTTCGAAGAGTCGTCAATTTGCTCCAATCTGCAGCGAGATAATAAAGTTCAGAACCGCCATAAAGAAATTTATGCGCGAATGCGACACTTGTTTTCAGTTGGCAAGGCTGCCAGCATTGTGATCGCTCCTCTTTATGAGTATATAAAACCCATCCACTTGTTTTAGAAGTGTCATATAAAAACAACCGTCGAAAGTGTATATGATAGACTTCAGGGCAGTTCATTTCTTTAACGCCCTGGGAAAAGTTCCTAAATAAGGGATATTTCAATTTTCTTAATTTACTTTTGAGAAACTTCATGCGTTTATGGCAAGGTTCACTTTATATTTATTAAAAATGTACCGACTACTGACAGGATGTCTATAAAGAGATGTTTTCAGTCCTAAGTTTAATAATATTGAGGGTCTGAAGTATTAATCCAAATATGCTAATATGCTGTGACAATTTTACCGTAAGTGTACGCAGGGGTGACATACTAATACAAAGAGCGTTAAAAGTTGCCCAATGTCTCATTATTTTTTTGTAGCGCCTTCGAGAGAATGATAATGTTTGTTTTTTATTCGGGCTGAACGGCCGGGACCAGGGCATTTGCATTTTTATGCGACTTTTTCTTTTTGCGGGCGCAACTACACTGTTATTTTAAATTAAGATAGATTTGCTAACTTTTTTTATTACTTATAGCTTTGTTTGCTTGCAAACAAGCAAAGTTTTCTTTTCTTCTTTTTCCTTCTTTTATAAAACTCGCGCACTATCATAAAATCGCAATAAGTCTAAGAAAGAACGAAAATATACCTTCAACTTACTATATTTATATACATACTAGAGTTCGCATTAAAAATGAATAACTTCGTTTCGCTCAAATATTTATTAGGCGAAATGTCATGTTGTTCTGTTTTTTATAGCAGATTTTCAATGTCTAAGAAAATTTATTTTTTATTTGGAATTATATTTTTAAATGAATGCTTATGTGGACGACTAATCTTTCCTGATTTATAAGATGTGTGGGTATGTATTACGATGCTCACATATTGGCCATTAAAGAAACATCTCGATAGGGAAAATCCCACAGAAAAGTTTGAAATCAATAAAATGAACTTGTAAATATTTGAACTACCTTTTATATTAAATATGCAAGTTGGTGTCGTACAATATCTAGATCACGTTAGTCTTCAGTTGATTTAATACGTATTTTATAGGTTCTTAGGAAAGAATTTCGAGTAATGTGGGGAGATAAATATAAACTACTCCTATAAAGTTAAATAAAAATTTACGTGATTACTAGAAACCTGGAAGTTTTCTTTTGCCACAAGGTATAAAGTTATTTTTAACGTAATAAAAAATTGTTTTTCAAATTAACACAGACTATAAAAGCGAGTTGTAGTATATTCCCTCTAAATTAGAAACCTTTTAATTTAAAAAAATTATACAGTTGTAAATGTATTTCAGTTATTTTCTTTGAAAATTAGATGTTCAAAATTCAAACTGTTTTATGTTAGTGAAACTTGAGATCTAGAGGGTATAAAATTGAATATTCCACCTGTAAATAAATAGATCAAATTAAATGTTAATTAAAGCAAATGTCTATTTAATTATTTCATATATTAATTATCAATTTGTTCATTCCTTATTACTCATAAATTATAACCATGGAATTTTGAAGCCGGCCTTCTCGGCATACATTCATATAAACGTTCTAAAAGTAAATTCAATTAAAATTCTGCAAATTTGTATTATTTTACCTACAATAGGTATCACATCAATTATTAAAGTAATCTAATAATTTATAGTAGAAAATATCAAATTATTCACAAAGTCAATCTCAACTGCATTAATAAAATATTATACATTTATAAATGTCACTAAAGTTTACTACAGAGTTTCGGAGATCCTTTCGCTGAAGTTAATGTATAAAGCCCAAGTGTACGGTGAAGGTGCCTACGTATAGAAATAAAACATTAAATAAATATTGTATTAGTAGCTCTGCAACATCCACAGCAATATAAATAAATAGAAGAATAGATAATGTAGTTCCCTAAGTAAATAATAAATTAAGTAAAAAGGCGCGATATTTACTATCAAAAAAATTATAACACGTTTTATACCGAAATTGATGGATACTTTACGATAAATAAGCTATTTATGAATATATGTTGAAACTCAAACCAAAGAAAGATTATGGTAACATCGATAGACTGCACACTCTTAATGTATTTGCTTGAGTTATTTTGTACATATACCTTAAATGAAAATTAGCTAATGATTGTGATGTCAAACATTATCTAATGTTACACTCTATGCCTTGTAAAAGTTTAATAGCACCCAGTATATAATTTCACTGTTGTATTAATTTATTCATCACAGAAAATTTAAAAAGATATTCATTTATAGTATCACCAAATTCACAAAAAGCCTGGAGGAAAGTCCACAAGGAAATTTAAACGTCAAAATATGTTTTTAGTGACACACTTGATTTGGTAAAAACTTAATTAATTTTATAACGAGTTCGACTTGTTGCACTGCACGGGTGTGATGCATATTAGCTGCTTTCTATTCTTAAAAAAATAGCATAAAAACTAGAGAAACTGCAAAATATTGTACTTTTTTTTAAGCGAAAACAGCTGATGTGCAATGCACTGGTGCAATGCAGTAAGTCTAACTCGCTATAAATTTACTCTAAAATAGCAACATTTTCCTTAGCAAGCTAAGCAGACTCTTATAAAAGTAAAACTACGTTCTATGAAATTATTTATTGTAACACGGTTTGTGTAAATAATAAATTAAGTAATTTTAAGTGGCTATAAATAAAAACCGACACAAGTTGTAAGAAAGATAGTTTTATTTTTAATACGATAGGTGATCCATTTTATTCATTAATTTTTAAAATGCATGTCTTCAAGATGGCGGCCGTCAACAGCGATACATTGGTGAAGGCGATTCCTAAAATTTTCTACGGATCTTCGGCACATTTCAATTGGTATCGCATTGATTTCTTCAGTAGTTCGGCCTTTCAATCCTTGTAGGGTGGACGGAAGATGTTTAAAAATTTCGTCCTTTAAGTAGCACCAGGGAAAGGAATCACAAATGCTCAAATCGGCCATCGCACGCCACCCCTCAGAGAGGTCACCCACGCGGGGAGAATTTGTCTTAAAACATCCATAGAGTTTCGAGTTGTGAGGACAATAGCGCTACCCTGTTGAAACGAGGGATCCGCAAGTCATGTTCTTCTATGATCTATTCTAATCTGGGGTGCACAAAATCTTCTAACATAGAAACATAACAGGCAGAAGCGACAGTCCCAGACCTTTCTTCTTCTTCATAAAACATGGTGTGACAAGCGTGGCTGGCATTACGCTCGTCGACGATGCTGGCGTTCCGCTAGCTTCTCGGAGGAGGTGGGTCCGCGAAGGATTTCACCAGCACATCCATGCTCTAAGGAAAACGCTAGAAATACGTACAAAGGTTGGGGGGGGGGGCGCCACTGCTCCTTGTTGGCAGTATACTGAATCAAATTATTCTTCGGAACATGGAAAAACGGTTCCGTGGCCTATAACTGCATTGTCCCAGATTAAGACCATGACTAAAGAGGGATAGGGGGCTACCTTGGCTACCACATATCCCCTGAAATACAAAATAATCACAGTTAACTTATTCTAAGTTTAAATGAAAGTCTAATTGAGTAATAACTATTTATCTATGTCTAAAAAAATGGCTTATATAGCATACAAAACAACAACAGGACATATAGTGTTACAAGTAAACTTATCCGGCTCTTGAATCCGGCCTAATTCAAGAGTTACGGGGAATACTAATCAATCTGCTATAAACCAAAATTATTGTCTAAATCTATTAGTCACAGTAAATACAAATATGTGTCCATAGTTCGGACGAACTATGTACTGACAGGCTCCCCTCAAAATGGCAATGGTTTAAGCTGGGCTCTACAATAGTCGGCAGCCGGAACTATAAATTACACCGAATTCCCGCCGATATACGTTAACATATCACATACGCCCTTAAAGGCAAACAATGTTGAAGCGAAGAATTTATTAATAAGTACGTTTGTCTTGGTCGACGCGCTACAGAGATACTCGCTTACCTAAAACACCAAAATCGTCAGTCGTGACTCTTACGCGTTCCTGCACTCGCAGAGGGCTTACACGTCCGATGAAGCTACGAACCATCGGAAAAAGGTAGGTATTTCCCCAAAAACCCACTATTTGGTTTCTCAGGACTGGAATTCCGCCAGACTTACTCTCGCTGAAGCCTTACACTCACCCCGGAAACCTCAAGAAAAATCACTCAGATACGACCGATTCTATCACGTACGAGCTCTATGCGTGTTTTACCACCACATCGCGGTTGTCTCACGACGAGTTATTACAACTGATACACACTCGTAATCCGTAAAAGCGGAAATCACTTGCAACCGCCACTTTATTTTATTAATAACTTTTTAATCGCCACGGACACTAAAAAAACTCCTCTCTCGTGTTTGTTCCGACCGATTCTCTTTATTTTCATAGTCCTAACCGCCACGCATTTTCCATAAACGTACGGCGGTAAATTTAAATATTGACGCAGTACGCCAAAAATCTGATAATGGACCTATCACGCCAAATTTGAATATGGCACACTATACCGTCACTTTAGCAAAATAAAGTGGCTTTTCGTGAAGGAGTCGCGGGTTATTTGTTTCCCAGTAGCAGAAATTATGCTCCAGATAGATGAAAATGCGTCTCGTTGCTGCTGAAAAGTATTGCTGCTGGACGGATATTATGAAGCATTTCCTAACAAGGATTCATGCGCTTTACACGGTCAGTTACACTAAATTCCTGCACATGCATCATTTTATATGGTTCGAATGAAGAATGAAGAATCCTCCTCAAAGAACGGTGAGACATTCCTAAGGAACTTCGTGTTTTCGAGTGGATCGTCTAGGTGACGTTTCAACCAATTGAATATTTTTTGGCGTTCTTACTGTTCTTGGTGCCCCATGTTTATCTTTACGTAGGGTATTTCCAGCTTGTTCTAATCGTAAAACCCATGACCGAATAGTGTTTGCGGAAGGGATTGAAATACCGCATGGAATATTCAAGTGGCGTTGAAAAGCTCTTTACGTTGTGATGACTGAACAGTTATTTTCGTAAAAAGTGCGCACAACGAATGCGCGATGCACTCCGGCCAGACCATGGTTACAACTGACAATACAATGATCGAGTGAACACGACGACACTACTTACTTCCCCCCTCCACACGTTTGTCAGAGCGGCGACCAATACAAATCGCTCTGTCGGTTCTGCCTCACCCCGTACAATAACATAATTTAACAGCAATAGCAACAGCAGCAGCTCTTAACAAGTTATTTCCATATAAACCGATATAGGAAGTAAAGCATTCGGAATATTCCGAAGAAGTTAAAACGATACGATAATTCTGTCTTATTTTCCCAGTAACATGCTCTAACGTGATTTTTCTATTTAAAGCTGGCAACACTGAGGAATGGTATGATTTCATTAATAGCATTTAAACATTCTTAGCAATGCTTTAGTTTTTATCAGCAGCAACATCCGATGTATATTATGAGGCTAACAAGCTATTGGTGAATTTTGGGCTAAAGTTGTTACAATATGTATCACTTTGATATTTTAACACAGCACAGTTTAGAATGTTGCGAAGAGACCTGTACGTATCGGAATAAACAGAAAGAAACCATAATTTGCCATTATGTTTTATCGGAAATAGAATTTTATTCTTTACACATTAATTAATTAATTTAATTAACGCATAATCAACATAAGGAAAACTATTATAGTTTAATTAAATAGTAAAATCTAAAATATTTTCTTAAATATTTGCTTTGTAAAATAAAACCAGGTGTTAAAGTTTCACACGTGTAAGGCGCCAGTTAGAAATACATTTATAAAGAAATCCAGACGGGTAGCAATAAAATTTGGAGCCCCTATAAAACTTGCAAATATTGCTAGAAGCCGTGGGAATTTTAACGATTTCTGAAATCTAAAGAGACAGACAAACTTTCAAAATACTTAGACAGCATTGGTAACAACGGCTTTGTAAATATTCGTAGTAATGGAGAGAAAAAGTTATAAAAGATCATACATCACTAAAAATCGATGTCTTTGAATTCCAGCTTTAGTACTACATAGGTACATTAAACGAATGCTAGTAAGACCTGCGCCAAGGTATAAAAATGACGAGTTGGAAAACAGTCCTTGATGTCCTAATTAAAGACACAAGACCAGCGAAGATATCATTTTCAAAATCCAAGCAAGGCAGGGAAGAACACAATCCTAGACCACAGAGAATTTGGGCAGATTTGGATTCACTAAATTCTTCCAGACAAATACGCAACAATGCAAATTGCAGACACCAGCAACTTAATCAAACTAAGACTAATTCAGGTAAGTGGTACATTAAAAACCTTAATACCCACAGTGAAGAAACAACATTTTTTATTCTCCTCGTTTAAATATTTAAAAGTCTCTTTAAATTATAAATTTTATATTTTTCTTATTTGCGAATATCACGCCAAGAAATCAACTAACACGGGCTAACGGCTTGAAATTCCAACATTTATTAATTATTTGTTTAACTTTGATTTTTAATGAAATACCTTGTTTCATGTATATTTGTGTTTATGTTTGAAATAATATATATTTATTTAAACCTTTAACCGGTTTTTGACACACGCAAAAATAAATTATATTTAAAGAACAGTTAGGATAATCCTACTTAATCTCTTTTGAAAGGAATTCGTCCCTTTTAACAAATCTATATGTGGAAATGGTCCCTAGATTGGTATTTAGAAACGGTTATTTTAAATTTTTGTTTGCCGCTTTGTTTAAAATTAGTGCATGGTGACCAGTTAATTATTAACAACAATTCTTATTAAGCAACGCAGTAAACAATTTTGTTATTTGTTTTAAGCTTCTTTGGCTGAACGCATTTTATGTTTTTAGGACAAACATACAAAAATACAAGAAGTAACTACGTCATTAAGTTTACAATATTTAAATTTTTATCAATAACTTTTTCTCGGAAAACTTGACATTTTCTAAAGCCACTTAGTGTTTTTAGAAACAGAAATGCAAAAATACAAGAGGCGTTAGGTTCCAGAAAGTACTATGGCTATTCAGCGAAGACTCTGCCTCAAATTGTAGCTGCGATGGAATAAGAGTTTAGTAGTCGAGCAATATAAAGGAAATTTGGTATTCGAGGTCAACCTTGCTGAACAAATTAAAGTAATTATGTATAGATCATATAGGATATCGAACTGCTTTCGCCGGAGTTAAGAAAGACATTGTAGACCTGCTAATTGCTAGTGCACTGCAGGTGCTTCCCCATGGCTTAAATGGAACTGCAATAGTATATTAAGATACGAAATCGGTAAGTGCCTTATAACAGGTCAGGAGAAAGTTAGAAAAACGAGACCCCCCATTGTTGCTAATTTTTCAGACATTTTATACTAAGGCACGATCGTGTGTTGCACACTATTTTTTGCGCTAACGACATTAATCAACCAATTACCACATTTTGATCTCTGCTCCATTTAATTACAGTACAAGTATCGTTACGAACTATAACATCCAAACTGTGTACCACAACCGTGTCATTCTAAGGCAATCACAACAGTTCGGAAAATATTTCAGAACGTGGCAATCGACATGGCAGTTAAATGTGTAAAAATAGGCCGGTAGCGCAAAAATGATCATAAAGTATTAGTTGGATAGTACAATTGCCCATCATTTACGAATAACTTCCCTGATAAAAGTAAACGGATGGCTTTACTGCTCGTCACAGATAGTTGTAAACCGAATACCATCGTAAAATATAAAAGAAAATAGAACGGAGGAGCTGATGAAGAAAACTCGATTTATTTAGACAATTTTCGGAATGCACTTGAAATTGTGATAAAATCAACTTGACTAACGACCCAAAGATCAGAACATGTATATTCACTTGGGGTGCCAAGTATCCTGAAACAAATGATAATGTAAAGAGCACAAAGAATAGGAAAGCTTGCCAAAAACGTTATATGGATTTAATGGAAGTAACAGAAGTGTCGAAGGATAGAAAGATATGTAGAAAAATAGTAAATGAGTAATAGTAGAGTTTGTAGAATCGGTGGGTAATGGTAAGATGGTGTGGATACTGTATAGTGCTGGTATAGGTGAGGGCGGGGTTGGTACATGGGTGCATGCAGTGGTTAAGAAGGTGGGGGCGTGATATTTGGGGTTTGCCTACCCTGCTAAGGGAATGCTAGTAGTAGTAGTAGTAGTAATTAGTGATAATGTTAAGAACGGCGAAACATGGTCGCTACAGCAATAGGAATCTGATGCCCTTGAATATTGTTTAAAGGGTCGCTACATTTATGAACAGTGGGTAACAAATACACCTCCAGGAGCAGTTAATAGTAGAATTAAATCAGAGTGGTTTAATGGAGCAAAATTTTTAGGTTAGCTTAATAAAGTTTTCATACTATCGACGTGATATTCTCCTAATACGAAAGAAAAGTGAGCCGCGTGTGAGAAGCGAGCAGAAAGGTGTAATGCTTCTCGTTGTTCTATCAAATTATAGTGCTTTACCTTGGGCTCCTTTTACTTATGTGACAGTGACTCACGTGCAGAGCTAAGTATATCGTGCAAAATAATAGCGTTAGCGTGCCTTTGATTGTCGCCTTTACTAAACAAGTCGTCGAAAAACTCGATCCTTGGTTTACTCAAAACAACCGATTTTTATTATGAAGTTGAATAAAAAACTAAAGATAGGATTCATCATGACCAGTGCGCTTCTTATCAAACTGAGGGTCTAACTGAGGAACGACTTGAAGCAGAAAGAAAAAATTGCCAGAGAAGTAGTCACCATAATCGCAATGAAAGTAATCCAAGAAAAACGCGTAAGAAGTGCCGCGGCGAAAACAAGCGCAGAAACCGATGGGAAAAGTAATCTCAGCAACCATGGAGTACTCTGTACAAGAAGAGGGAGATGACTGCAAGGTTCCCAAAAGTCGCTTGAAGGAAATTATTTAGAAAAATTAAAGAAACCGAATTACTAACACGACAACGCAACCCGCAACAAAAATTGCAACAGAAAATCATGTCTATCCCATTGAAAATGAAGACAGGCCGATGAACACGCCTTAAACAATGACCAAAATCAAAAAAACCTCATAAAGTGACACCGATAATTCTAAGAGACAAGCTAAAACGGAAAAAATAAATAAAGTGTTCTCATACAAAATTATTATTCCCAGTATAGCTAAAGATCTGTCGGATAGAATTGTATTACAGCCAACTAGGGCAAGCGATTATAGACAATTTATCACGAGTCCAAACACGGATAATTGCTCTTATGACACTTTCAAATTTGTCCAACAATTCCTCAGCGTAGTGATTGGTGGTATAACGGGAAACAATTTGCGATGGTGCCATAATAATTCCATTTAATATTACAAAACATCTTGGTAATTGCCGCAACAAAATTTCGGTGTTGCTAGTGTATATAGCGATCGCTAAACACGATGCCAGTAAATGTATTCAAATAATAACATAGGAACCTTACTCAAATTGTCGATTTTTGTCAATTCTCCAAACCGGATAGTTACAGCTTTACATAGATGCCAATATTATAGACATTCATGGAGCTGTTTTCAGGCGCCGCACCTCCCAAAAGCGTAAACTGCGATAACTAACACATAATATGCGAGAATAGCAAATACAACTGCTATGGTGAACACCTCGCTAACTATCATGCATGCAGTGCGCACCTCAAGAGTTAACACGGGTCCTTCTTAGTTGAGAAGAAGGAACCAAAGTGCTCTGGTATCGCTGTAGGTAGATCTAGGAACGGTTCCTGCGAAAGCCACACTCTCAGGTGGAAAGCAGCTTACCAGTGATGTAGCGCCGCCTGTACTCTAGCAACATTAACAAAGATGGATATAAGCAAACAAAACTTTGACGGAGCACATCCTAGAAGAAATTGTCAACTCAGCATCGATACAGAGAATACGTCGCAGAATTAGGATAGTTACTTAGATATTTGAAACAAACAGGGTACAGATTATCTGCAGAGGGAAAGGAAGAGAGCTTACCTAGGAAGGTCTTTAAAAACAAGGACATGAAGAACATCTTTCTACTACCATTTCGACGAAGGAATGAATTAACACCGCTTGCTACTAAGTTCATTGATTCCGATTTCTCATGGAGAAAGGCGTGTAAAGTTAATAATTTATTATCTCAGCCAGATTTGGTCGTGTTTAGAGTATGTCAAACCTGTGATACGCATATTACGCGGTACCTGTATGTGAGTTCTTACGCTTCCCTAAATGCTCGGATGCATCATGGTATGGGCATTGTTTAAGTACATACTAGTTGAACAATCTTATGGATATTTTACTTGACCAAAATTTTGTATTTCAGGTCTAGAAAATCTAGATGG
>JAHWXV010461088.1:0-21578 GCA_024586415.1 Phrixothrix hirtus
TATCTAATCGACTAAACACCTTTTAGTAATACAAATAATAATAAAACACGCGTATAATGGTTAATTTACTTCTTTAAGGTATTTTAAAATATTGTTATATTGCATTGTCGCAAGGAGATCATGCTAGACAGTCCCGTTGCTGACGTCATAACCAAGTGGGTGTCTGCGCGTAACCACACTATAGTATATTTCCACCACGCTAGATACTATGCATTTGTTCTATATTATTATGTTGACCCCACGTCAATTAGTTTTTTAATGACATAACCTTGATTGCAAATATTCTATTGTTACTGTGGTGTAGTATTAGTGGATGCAATAACACATAATCTGTTGTAAAATTGCACTTATTCCTAAGGCTTTCCAGGTATTATAATTTTACCTTTGAAACTGTATTATCCACATATGTATGTATAATAATAAAGTTTTAGACATGTCATTTTTTTAAGATAATTCTTAACACTGGCCATAGTATTGGGGCATAAAGTAATTTGTAAATTTTTGTTTTGATTTTTAACTGTAGCATAAATAAACTAGTAAATGCACCTATTTTGTCAATTTTTAAGCAAAATGCCAATTTAAAATATTGGTATTAAAATTGAGCTGAACGTCTGAATAAAATCTTACACTATTAAATAAATACTGGTTGTTTATTGCAGGACAGTGTAAATTGATTTTATTTCGTTTGAACAACATGTAATATAAAAATTATTAGGTAATCTAAATTGAAGTCACTTTAAATTGCCGCCCATTATACATTAGCGCCATAGCGTCAGTGGTGATGGGAAGAACTAAAACTTGGCCAAGTTTTAGGTGGGAGTATTAAAACATTACTTATCTATTCATAACCTTTTAGTTGAATGTTATTTAAAAGCAGTAATAAACTGTGTTTCTAATCATTTTGCATTAAATATAACAATAAATGCAAATTCGTGAACATTACATGAAAATATAACTAGGACTTCCATAACAAAATTTATTTGAATCTTAACATTTTTAGATATCAGCACTAAATTACGAACTCCGACGTTATATCACCATTAAAATAAAAAACTTTTAACTGATTTCACTTATACGATTCTACGTACTAGTAGCACCCAAGTCATAGGTACTCTTTTACTCTGTAAGTAGGTATTTATGTACTTGAAAGAACTAATTCGAACATTGCTACAGTGTTATTTTATATGAAAATAATTGAATTCTTCAATACTCTTCTTTAAAAGATCTAACCGAAGACAAGGCAAATTGTTATTAAATTTTAAAAAGCTGCTGCAGTTCCGATATTAAATTAGATATGATTAAATGTATTTATTAATTAAGCTCGCTTAATGTAGCTATTACTGTTTATACAGTTTTTGATACTTGGTTATATAAAATATGTAAATTATTAATTGTAAGTATTATTTGAAGTTTTGCACTTATGTATTTGTAATTATTATTTGTTCGGAATTGTCTAAAGACAAGAAGTTTTAGTAAGTTCAGCGTTCTCAAGTTGCACAACATGTACCTACCGAAAATTTGAATTGTCAATATCATTTATCATAATAACTTATTTTAACTATCTTAAAATAAGTAAAAGCTGCTCAAAAATAAAGTAATTTGTTATAACATAATGAAAAATCCTGTAATCATTTAATTTGACTTCAAATAATTTTAGTACTTAGATTGAGAATACACTAATTAAAATCACTTACCTTGTACATTCAACAAACTTGTAGTATTTTTTATTTGCCAGTATAAAGGTTTTATGAACCGATTATGATTTAGCTTATTATACACATATGATCATGACGATTTCAAATAAAAGACATATCTGTATGTATTTTTATTGTAAGAACTATTATAATACAGTTTTACAAATAAGTAGGTTTTATAAGTATATTTTACACTTTATAAACTCTTTTAACTAAATCACATCACATTCTTAATTGGTAATTGTTATGCTACATCCATTTACAATACATGAAAGATTATGACTTAGCTATTGCTTATGATGTCCTTGAAATACTATAATTTTGTAGTTTTTAGTTGAATTGGAAACAGACTAATAATAACCTACATCTTTGGTTACTATGGTACAAAAAATATTCTTGTAATCTTAAGAATACTGATAGATTGCAAAATAGTTGAGCAATAATATTTAGTTTGTTGAAGAAACCTTACCGAAGAATCTACCGCAAGCAGTAAAATCTTTTAAAAACAATCCATTTTTACACATTCTGTATACTGCATGTAACTATGTATATTCATTAACAGAAATGGAAAATTTTCAGTCTATACATGTCTCAATGGACATATCGAAACTTTACTGTACGTTTGTGATTTTCACAATTAAGTGTATATACAAAAATTATGTGCAATGTTTATAAAATTGCAATAATTAATCTATTTAAACTTAGACCTAGCGAATTTGTTTATAAATTTTAATAAATAAATAATTTATTTAAAACCAAGGCTAATTGGTTCATCCAATTTAAGGCTTTTCCTTGCAGAAAAATTGATTTCAAATATTTAACCATTTTCGGATTTGCAGCTTTTAAAAAGTATCAAGTCGGAACAATTATATACAGGTAGCTACGTCTTACACCACGTGCGACTCGTGAAACTGCGTTTATAGAACAAAACACAAAAATAACCGAGCCTTTATAAATAGTGTAAAATTTAATTATTGCACATTATTTTGCCACAATTTTCAAAGTGGTCCGATCAGTTTCACGATCGAAACTTTACAATCCTTCCCTAAGATTGCTGGCCCAAACAAGTAGACTGCGATAAAAATAATTATAAAAACAAAACAAATTCAGGAAGCATTACGAATCTTCCCGTGATGTACTATTTATACTTTCAGGCGTATCTTGTTTCCGTTGAAATGCCTGCAACGTCAAAGGTGGCAGCAAAGGAAAATTAAGGCCGCCGGCAAGACTGGCAGCTTGTTGAAAGTTTGCAACATGCTGCAGGCTTTGTAAAAGTGCAGCAGAATGTTCTTGAGCTTTTCGACGCAATTCTGCCACACTCGATGATCTGTGATCGTTTTCTGGAGAACCGGAGGATTCTGACACCGAAAACGACGCCATACTCGTGATCGGTTTTATTGGACAACACGAACATAATCCAGGAAAACCTGTAAATTGTAAGCGTTATGTATTAGTTTAACAACATAAAGAAATAAGTGAAATATTTACCTTTCAGTGATGGAAATAGAGGCGGTGAGAACTGGGATGATATATGCGAGGCTAAGTGGGGTGAGAAAAACAATGGTGGCGTGTTTCTCGATGCTGCGTTGCCGTCAAGAACAGGCCTAAAGCCAGCGGCTCTGTAAAAAATACAAATCTCTACTTTAGTGGATCAGAATAATATTTTTAATTGTTGTTTTCTATTATGCTACCGAATCTAAATCGGCGGCGGCACTGGTTTCCTTCAAACAAGTATTACTTAAGCAACGTGCCAATTAGTAGTAAATACATTATTTAATGTAAAATTAAATATTCGATGTGTAATTGGTTAATTCATATTACGATTAAGCAGGATATTATATAGTGTGGAGTAATCTGCGCATAATTAATTAATTAATTAAACAATTAACTAGTAGAGCTGTATGAAAATGTGAAGATCCATTTTGTTGGCGTCACCATGCGCAGACCGTTATGGGAGTATATAATGTAATAAACACGGTGTAAACCATTGCATATTGCGCAGAATGACAAAGAGGATCTTTACATTTTAACACATTTTTAAGTACATATGTTTATTTAGTAGTTAGTTAACTAAGCTAAGCTACTGATTGCTAATGTATTAAATATAAGGATTAATAATCTGGCTAAATTGAAAATTTTTCGTGATGACATATTAATTATATACTTAATATACTCCGTAATCGATTAAAAAACTAATAACAATTTAGTTTAATTGTCAATTAGGTAAGCAAATACGTAACCACTTAAGTGATTATTATTTAATCCTTAGATTTCATTTAGGTTAAGTATCTGATAAATCTGTTAATTGTTTAATCACAATAATTGAACTAATCAATTACAATTAATTGCTGATTAATAATGGATTATTTAATCTGATTTATCTATACTTTTACTCGTCTAGTAGTAGTTGATTAATAGTAATTTTTAACTGCTAAATGTGTTAATTAAATTAAATGCGATGATAATTAATTTACTATTACGTTAAAGCACCAAATATTTCTTTTCTTTGTACCTAATGTACGTTAGTTAATCTAATACTTAAATATTGAAATAGTTAATTTGAAGTTAATTGTTAATCGCGTCGTTATATAATTAACCAAATAATAAATTAACTTTGAATTAACCGACTAAGAATCTGGTTTCTTTGTGAGCTTTTTAGTTAGGTATTTGAATATATTAATGAAATTCGGGATCAATGTATCCGTTGATTAAATAAACAAACTCTTTAGAGTCTGCCAATAGTACAATTTTAACAATAATTAATATACATCGCTTTAGCACCAACTAAATAATCCTTGATTAAATAACCGATTCTGTTCAAAACGATTCAAAATCGTTGGATTTTATCCTTGATTTAGTTTAATTTAAATTAATATTTCCGTAGCGTGACCATAAACATTATTTTGTGGTTTATGGCATTAAGCGTTAGGTTACTCCAACGATATTAAAAGTTAGGCCATAAAGACGATTAGCGTAATCGAATTTTATGACTAGTTACGTTACAGTATTTTCAAAATGTATTTTGTTTAAGGATATGAAATATCCCTATTTCCGATGTTTAACCTACAACCAAATTGAGGTTATCAACGCTAAAGATGTAAGATAGTCTAAAATATTTAGTGTTTCAGTTATCACCTAAATCTGTAGCTATAAAATTTATTGTATAACATTTTAACGTCAGAAAGATTTTAATTTCCAGTTTTTAACATAACTATAAAAGTTAATGATTCATTAATTTTACATGCTAGTAAGTTGGATGACGTCAATATTAAAAATTATTCATAGGAATTCGTATTTTTATCAATGTTGTAAAAGTCATCGTTGAAAATAACCGTTGGATTATCTGCACGTGAAGCCATCATTTTCACTTTGAACTAGACCTCGCTATTATTTTTAATCATATGAAATGTTTTATTCAAATTTCCAATTTAAATAATTTATTGTATAGATATTTATTTGTGAACTAGAAAAACCGCAAGGTTTTTTATAGTATTTTTCTTATGGCACGTTTCATGAAAATTTTTTGCCATTTGGTTTAACTTATAAATCACTACCCACAAATTATTATTAACACTTTTGTTAATAATGGTGCGTTTACAAATATGTATCAGCTGTCATTGAAATACTATCCAACTATACATTTCTTCCGCTCCAATCGGCGACAATGTCGTGATCACAAAGAACCTGCAATGGTCCGAAGTTTTGCCGTATTAAATTTTGTGCTACTATAAAACCAACTGCGTAATTTCTCCAAACTAAAACTGCTAAGGCTGATTTCATAATAAATTTAATTTTAAAGTTACTTTTACTTCTAAAACTACAACTGTCTATACAATTGTAGCTATAGAAGTCCGAGTTGACTTTAAATAACGTAATTTTTAAATTTGTTATGAAACTAGTCCTAAGTAAATTGTATTTTACAATTTAATTGTTAATTCAATAACATCTTTCGCTTAAAGTTTATCAGTTATATTACCTAATTTATGTACAAACTGGAGTGATTGTTTTAAACTACCATCTGAATGCAAAACGTGGATTTAATCAAAGTTATTCTATTTAAATAGAGAATATACAACTTCAATATTTTTTGATGAGTATTTGCTATTCTCTTTAGTCAGTTATTCTTGCTTATCAAAATATATTAAAATAATTAATGTAGCCACAATAATTTTTGTATATCTCTGTTATTGATTTGCTTTAAATTGTAATTATATAAATTATTTCTCCAAATTTTAGCATCACTGTTATTGTAACCTTTTGATATTAAATTTCGAATATTATTAAAATAGTTATAGAATACTTTTCAGAATATATTTTAAAATATTCGATTTACATGAATACATTATTTTCATAGCATAAATTTACATTTATTATAACACAAATTGAATTTTCATCTTTTTATATTCTAATAAAAGCATAATAAATTTACACAAATGTTTATGCTTTGCTTCTTTTGTGTAATTTCAATGTTTTTTAGATAAGTTGTTACGTACATTACTACGATGACCGTAACTCACGCTATAAGGTAAATATTCTTATTTACAGATAAGTTTGCCCCATTCAATTAACACATCCATAGTTTAAATTATATGTTGATTAAATAATTCGGTTATTTAATTAAATCGCCGAAAACCGAATAATTATAGTCATTTGAATAGTTGAATAGTATACCGTTCAATGTAGTTATAAATACTGTGAATTTTTATACCCAAAGCCAGATGTGCAGAAGGTATTTCACAACCCACCTCCCTGCTTACAAGACCCGTCTAAGTGGCTTCCCGTTGCACCCCTGTGTTATTACACAGCGGTCTAGCTGTCATGTCGTGGCTAAAACCTTGCAAAAGGGTTAACGGCATCAGTGTTGAGTTTAATCCTATAAAACCATAAACGCTAGTCTGAGTGGTTTCCTGTAACTACATTGTGAAGCAGGGACATCTTAACTAGATAAACGAGAACCTGGGCTTAATCGTCTGGGTCACAACAAACTTCTAATTTCAAGTTACAACGCGCGATGAGGGAATCCACGGCGGAGATCAAGTCCCTCGCCAGTGGTCAACCTCGGGGCACAGGCGCAACCCCGTTATATTAAGTTGCTTTGTTCCTCTAATCAGACTCTGGGAGAAGCGACAGTATACTTCCTGATGTTTTGTGGGAATAATTATGGAACCTTTACCAACAAAAACCTTTATTGAACTAGAGGACACTAACTTGGTAGAACTTCCAATATCTAGCAAGGTGGCTTCGGCAAACTCTGCAAGTTAAGTTGTTGTAACACAGCAGATTAGTTTGAGCCTATCTAAATAATCAGAGTTATGTGAAACCAAAAGAAGGATACTCAAGAGGGTAAAATCGGTTGAAGGTCAAAACAAGGCGGATCCTTTGAAGACCGTCATTCCTACTGAATCTAGAATGCAAAAGTAAACCTGTGCCTACAAAACACCTAAGATCAATAGGTGACACACCACCTGATGCGAAAGCACCTCTCAGAAAAGAATTCCACAGCATGAGCTTAAACAAATCTTCTAAACCAAGGCTATGAAATCCGCGCTTAAGGTAGCCATCCTCTTGGATTGCTATCCCGAGGTGGAGACCCCTGCAGAACTGAAGTGGCAGGTTATAAGTAATGTTGTGGAAGCCTTGGACAGGGTACTTTCTGATGAGCTTAACCCTCGCTTCCACGATGCACAGCACATACAAGAAATCATCGTGGTAACCTATCCCGATGAACTGAGCGAAAAGTGACTTTTAAAGGTAGCGCCTACACTAACCTAAAAATAGGAACTTACTGCACTCTCTAAGCTCAGTAAAATTGCAGTATGGGCACTGGTACCATACGAGGATACCAATACTTTACTGCGACGCCTTGCCAGGCAAAACCCTGGCTTATGATCTGAAGTGTGGAGGGTCTATGAACGAAGAACGCAGGATTACTCTCAGGGTATTAGGTTGATTCTGGATATTAACGAATCCCCTTTGATGGTCACAAAAGGGAGCAACTTCGCACCGTTCCTTTCTTTGGGACGAGTAATCTTCCAACTGCTTGATACCAAAGCGGAGGACACCGAAGTTGTACCACCTGCATGCATGGAGGACGATTATTCAGAGCCTTAATGTGATTGAAGTACTCCGATTGGAACAAATTTACTTGCTGCACTGCTTCGCGACCTGCAACCTCTATGGCAGGAAGCTAGTGATAAACTGCATACAAATAGCTCTCATACAAGAACAGGGGTGTCACAATTGACACAATTTATTAGCAGGGACCTTGTTGCAGTATTTGTATATTTGATTATACAAGAACGCGAAAAAGAGCTAGCTATCTGCTCTACCTGTATTCCATTTGACTTACCAGATCCTTCCCATCCAAGAAGTTAAGGTATCTAACCCAATTCTGTAAAGAGAGCTGAAGGGAACTCCCTAATGCTTACCACAAACCAACAAAAGAGGGACTCGTTTGGTAGAATACCTTACAACGACCAATCCTCACATTGCCAATCATGACATTGAACCCACGTTTGTCACAGCCAGAAGGAAGGAGGTACTCGACATCACACATCCTCTGGCATCTTACAATCACCGGATGGAGGGTTTCCCAAAAATCTTCACTCGAGGGTAACAGGTATATTGAGTTCCAAATATCACAACCTCGCCAAGACAGTAATCCAAAACGCACTGATTGGAATTCCTACAGAGATTCCCTCATTACACATATGAATATACCGCTAGGTCAAATTAGTGACACTAATCAAGTGATTTGAAGAAAACTGTCCTGTGTGGGCCTTACCTTAGACGTTCTCCAGAAAGAAACTAGACATATCTCTAACAAGGTCGGGAAGACCAACTCAGTCACTGACTGGGAGGTTTTTAGTACTTATCACTTATTATAAATCGCCAATTCGCCACAATAAGAGGAAGACTTGGAAATCTTTCTGTGACAGCATTGAGTCTCTGCTCCAGACAGTAAGATTACACAAGACCCTCAAACGTGATCCCAAATATAAATTGAGATTTTTAAAACTCCCATCGGTCAACTACCCTGCCTCAGATGAGGAAACACTAAAACTACTGATTGACACTCACTTCCGATGAGCTAAATTAGATAACGCATCCGTGGATTCCAGGAACGTCTGTAGAACTCATAACTCTAAATGGATGGTCACCAGCACAGTGATAACCTTACTTAAAGTAAAGTTCGAGATGGAATCAAAATCTCGACTGTTTCCTCTTAAAAAATTCTACAAGACTAGCTTGGCACTGGGATGTATTCCACAAGCCTGGCAGCAATCCAGGGTAGTCTTCTTTTTCAAAACCGCTAGGTCATCTTATTAAAAAATCGAGATATCCCGCCCAATCGGCTTGACATCTTTTCTATTGAAAGGAATGGAAAAAATGATTGCGAAATACGTACGCGATGTGGTGATACACTATCAGTATGCCTACCAACCAGGGAAAGGTGCTGGCTTACAAACAGACAAGCCGGGAGTTCCTAGACATCGAAGGAGCTTTTGACTCTATATACTCATCTGTCACCTATCATGGTATGCATTCCAACAGCTTGTTGTTCTGTACAAGAAACCTGCTAGAGGGTGGATCCTTTATAGTGACCCTAAATCGCTGTAAAACATCAGTCTCGGCAACAAAAGTCTGTGGTGTCGTTATATCACCACTTTTATGGAATTTAGTAGTTGACGATCTACTAAGGGCACTTAATTCTAAAGGATTCTTACCGAGGGATATACATACTGATGACATTGTTCTGCATATCAATGGAAATATTGAATCCACTGTGAGGGGCATCAGCTAAGGTGTCCTGAACACAGTAACTAACTGGACCGACCTTCACAATAATTTCAATAAAACGAAGGTGATAGCTTTTACCAAAAGGAGGAGTTCTATTTAAGGACCTGTCTTTATTAAATGTTTGATCGTAACCCTTGACCAAAGATTGATATGAAAATGTCATATATCTGAAAGAACAAAAGAAGCGACAACCATCTTTTGGGGCAAAGAGGTTCTTAAACTATACACGACTGTGATCAAACCATCCTTAACTTATGTTCCACTTGTATGGAGTCAAATCAGTTATAATCACATCAACAAACTACAACGCATGGCATGCCTAGAGATCGAAAATACCCTAATAGTCTCCCCAATTGCAGCTCTGGAGCTACTGCTTCATGTAGATACCTTTGTTGTGCTTTCAGATACGAACAGAGACTATTAAAGCGGCATCTAGACTGTTTCAATCCGAGCGATAGCGTGATGAGTGCTGTAGCTGAGGATATACTTCATTCACTAATAGTTTACCGAGCTTATGCTGAAATTTGGGTGATTGTGTTACCCCAGTCAGTGTCTTAAACATTGTAGGCTTTATAACAATCCCCAGTCTAGCGGATTAGACTAATGATCCGTAGCAACTGCTCGATCGCCATGGTTTGATTTGGTTCATATACGGGTCAAGGTTGAGCAGCTCTTCTGCAGCAAGTATTTTCAGCAAATCTTCCAAAATAAAAGTAATCATTCCACACCTAAGCGTTTCAGGCTAAAATGTACGCAATTTCGACTTGCGCGTAAGAATGCATCAGTAGACTACCACAATCTACAGTTCACTATCTTCACTGAAAGTCAAGGTGTTGTAAAGGCACTATCGAATCCCACCATATCTTCTAAATTGGTGTTGGAATGCTGGGCAGTATTTACAAGCTCTAGCGCGAAGGAACAGCAATATGACTGTTTGCTGGATTAATGGCCATGAGGAAAAAACAGATTCGTTGGCCAGGGCGGATATCATTATGCAAATAGCCGCCACCCAACGTCAGCTTACCCGACTCCCTTATAAAATCTACACTTGAGGCTGACCTACTCTTCCGGTCAAACTATCGTGGGATAAACAAACCTTTAGATAAGCTAGAACTGAAATTTTAAACCAGGCCTCTAAAAAACCCAGTTCGTACTTTCACTAAGTAGGAAAGAAATTTGAGATTATACTGACCTCATAACGAGCTATAACTTCAACAAATACCGGTTCACAACTAGAATCCGCCAGGATCCTCTTTGTAGAAATTGGGTGGGGACGGTGAAATGTCTTTTCATTTTGTATACGATTGTCCAGTCCAGTCTGGGTCAATGTATGATATAATATCTTTTGGTCTCAATTTTCTGAACATAACCAAATTTTAAACGCTCAGGTCTTCGAGGATAATTCATGAGGCAGTTGTTGCAACGAGTTTAATAGACCTGAGTCTCGGTTCGTTGCTCGAGCTCGCCTTAACAACAATATGTAATAATTTGTTAGGTAGGCTTCTTATCGTCACTTAATTTCAAAAGCATAAAAATCCATTAACAAAATCTTTTCTAAATAATCACACAATCTTTTATTAAATAGATGACCTTAAGTAATCGCTCTCTAAATGACGAATTTCTTAATGGTTGTAAATAATAATATTGTTCATTTGTTCATTTTAATTAAAAATCAATGCGTGTGCTGATTCAAGCACCAAATTCATATTCATCAATTAAATAACCGAACTCATTTTATGCCTACTAAATAGTTTTTTGCAACAGTAGATTTCCCACTAATTGCTCAATTATGTGATTCATTCATCTGTCACTACAAAGGATACAATTTATGATAATTAATTGCGAAATTGATGTATGATTAAATAATCAGCGTTGAAATGGTTAACTAGTTGCTCAACAACCTGAACTTAATAAATAATTGATTAACTAATACGTATCTTAAATAGATATGAGTGTAACACTAAGTGAAGAATTGGTTATCAATCATTGTGTGATTAAGTAACCGCTCTTTCCTTACATGCACGAGGTGCATTCGAGTTCGGCGTCCTACTTTAGTTTGAAGAATGTACTTATGCTAAAAAACTGAAATTAATCATTTCTCAACAACGCGTCTTATATCTAATGAAAAACGCTAATGCAACAGCAGGATAGCTTGAAAATGCGCAACCATGAAGTGTCCTTCGGTGTAGTAAAAAACCAAAAATCTGTAGGTGACTCCGAAGCGTGAGAAACCACTTCCAAAGTTGTCGTCGAAAACTTGTGAACACAGGCTGCTCTTGATGGAAGAGCACAGTTGCAATCTGTTTAGGCATTTTCTCTTACAATATGGGAAGAAGCATTCTTCACATGCTGCACTCGTGATAGCTTTGGGAACGCAATAAGTGAGTATTAGACCGTTGATGTCCCAAATCATGACTGCCATAATTTTCCCAGCATTGGCGGTAACCCGAAATTCTTTCGGTGGCGGTAAATTGGATCCGATTGCCGTTTGGTTTCAGGATTAAACATCGGAATACATGTGCCATCTATTGTAATCACATGTTAACTTTACTGACATATTGTCACATGAAACTTTGTTTTCATCGGTCAACATTTGCAGAATTCATATGGCGGAAACCTTTCACATTTTCAGGACGTGATATAAGATCGTGTGCACAGATCTAATCAATATTCCTACATTGGTGGCTTTTTTTTCAGAGTTCCGCTCGACCAGGTGTTGCGTGATCAAGGCTTTTTCGGTTTTTTGACAACGTTTGAATGATGGGTGTCACACGAATGTAAACGTTCCCATCTCTAGTATCTGAAACATTTCAGGCGCTCGATGACACCATGAGCTGTAAAAGAGTCGAAAAATGCTGCCATCTATATTCAACCTAACGAATAGCCGAGTCTCTTCAAAAAACTCTAATGCTTCCCTCTATTGCCATGCACGATAAAAACTCACCTTGTAATAGAGCAACCAATTATTGATGATTAACAACTAATTAATTTATGGTTAACAATTAAAAAATTAAACAATAAGGTAGATTATTAATCGTTTCACCTTGTCCTTGATTAAATACTTAATTAGTCGCAATTAATGCATTAAATACCGAGGCGATTAATCAATGATCAATAAAATCAGCAATTAATTAACCTGTTTTACTTATCGTGATAAATAATCCATTAATTAATTAGGAAAAAGGAAAGAGGGAATTCTTCAGGCACAAGCTATTAACTACACGATTAAAATCAAATTAAATCTGCCTCATGAACGCTAATTAATAAAATAACTGATTAGTTCAACGGCTCTGATAAAAGCGCAGCTATTTTAGCGAAACGACGAAACCTCATCGAAACCTCCAAAGTTCAGATTTATGTTTTAACTGAAAAATAATTGGTTACAATTTTCAATAAAATAACTAAAGGAGATGCTAATAATCATGAAACTGTAAATACCTTCTTTGTCTTTTAAATAATTAATGTACCCGAGTTTATTCTGATTCTTTAATATTTTAAAGTGCAGCTCTATCAGAAAACCGTATTAAATATCGTTGCAGAGTACGATAACTGCGTTATTAGTGACAGCAGTGTTTGTAATTTAGAGGGGGACGTTTCAATGTTAAAAGTTTTAGAATCTGCGTTCCTAAATTTATCTCATTAGGTTCTATTTTTAGGTTATAGTTTCCATTTCTGATATTTATTGTAAGCTACCCTACAATTTCATCTTCAGATATTTAGCTTGACGGACTTGGAAGTCTTTCAATTTGTAGTGCGTGATTTTAAAACCCTAAGGCGATTACGGGAGGATTAGAATTCGGTTAGAAAAATCAGAAAAAGAGGGCAGTCTGAATTCAATTAATTTTGGAATTTAAACTAGAATATTTATTAATTCATTTTTGTTATTGTACACTACTCATTCTTTAACAATTATCGCGAGAAATCTTTCGGTTTTTCCAATATAATATATTAGAAAGAACTGTTTTGTGAAATGTACTACAAAGAAGAGGATTAAATTAATACGAACTCGCTTGTATAGTAACTTCTATATTAAATTTATAGCTTAAAGATTAAACCCTTACACCTGTAGTAATTACATTAATGTTGCTGCTCATAAATATCTAAAGATCGAATTAGACTGAATGCGCAATTAATTAATCAGCTAATTAGCAGGCGAGTGCGGATCAAAGCGGCTTGAGTTGCGTCAACTAACCACACTCTAAGTTTCATTCCCATCTACCTGCAGGCTTTCTGCAATATAATTAGAGTAAATTTTACACTCTGGCTTTATCAACATACGTGATTCGTTTTATTAATAGAACGGATTTTTTGTTAGGTAATTTTAATTCTACTACTTTTATAATAAATGTCTGGATTCGGATTCGTTCTTTTCAAAGGGAAAATTAAATGAATTTTTAATTGTGTCGTGTAAAACCTTTTAGATGGCAGGGATGACTATTTGCAATTTTGAACCATCTGCGCCATTTTTATATTAGTAAATCTCCTACTGTGGGCATCTCATAACATGTGTCAAAAGTGTTGCTGAATGTATAAAATCTACAGTTTTTGCCAAACGCCCAATTCTGGATTTTAGGGCTTAATAAAATCATAGGATGCTTGGACTAAACTAATTACAATGTAAAACCTCTAGTAAAATCAAACTAAACCTTCAGATTATGTGAATTAGTTAAATATTTTGTAATCAGATGGCGCATCATTCAGATAAATTTCAAACACATTGAGTGTTGTTAAAATCATTTAATTTTAGATTCAAATGTCTCAGTTCTTGTAATTCAGTAAAAGGGTGACAGATTCTTTAATAAAACATGATAAAACCTACAGAAAATTTCAAGATAAGTATTTGTGATACCAACTGTATGTCTATTTACCCACTGTAGTTAAGTTTTACAAATAAAATTCAACTCACGTTCGAATGGAAGGAAATAAGTCGTTACTAAAAATATGATTACGCTTGAAAATTATTCCCTCAAACAGTAATAAATCTAAACATACCCTGAAAGTAAAAAATTAAAATAAATAATAAAGAAAACCCACCATCTTCATAAACATATTTTATACTCGCTATAAAATTAGGTTGATTCCTTGTTACGGCCTCCTTTCGCTACCTTAATAGAATCATAAACATGTAAAATTATCTTGTTGGGGATACTTTGCATTTAATGAAGTCGACGTACCGGTTGGGTTTGCAAAAATTGCACCGAGGTTGCCATTTTCTACTGTTTCTCTGTTTTCGTTGAAATTGTGAAGATGTCGCCACTCTGTTTTTTCTGTTTAAAAATTTTAAATTTAAATTTCTGTATTTATAAAAATAGTGCCGTGAATTAGATTAAAGGTTGTTAACCTTGTTAAATGTCTATTATTTATTCTATCATGCAATTTTTGCACATGAAAAGTATAAACTGTTCAATATAGTTAACATTCCATGTGCGACCAATCCTTGAATTAAAATACTTAATTAAATGATTTATACTCGAGTTAAATTAATTTAAAAAAGAATTAATTAAATAGCGCCTGCCAAAAACCAAGACAACACAATTAATTCTATTTTGCAAACACCAACAGCGACCTCTATTTTTTCAATTAATTAATTCGGTTGCTCATTTCTAGTATGGATAAAAATTGACAATGAAAGCAGGTTTATTGTGTTTAAATAATGATGAATATTTGATGACGTTTTTAAAAGCGGTTTTCCACCGTGGTTGAAAAGTTGTTTTCCATTCTTATTCAATATGGAACGTAAGAATACATTCTATTTAGATTCAGCCCCGAAAATTTTATGCGAGAACGACAATTTCTAATGTAGGATATATTCGTTTGGGTGAACGCAGTCATAAGATGTATATTACAGTATTATAATACGCCTTACTATGTTTACTTATTTAAAGAGCTCTCCACATCATAAATATCCCTATTATTTATTTAAATCGCAAGGGGTACGCTTCCGTAATGGAAAATTAAGGGGAGATTTTAAAATGTTAAAAATCGTCCCTTTTGTATTATGGATTTTAGATTTCCCTGTTGTTTTATACGGTAGACTAGCACCGGCTTATGAAATCAGATGGTTACGGTATTTGAATTTTAATGTGTATTGTGTTTTAGTTAAGCTGATTTTGTTTAGAAAATGATGGTAAGGCAAATTAGACTTTTGCATTTTAAAATTTCTAAATTACTACAACAAATTTCATTAAAATTTTATAAATAAATAATGTAAAGCTTAAGACATAATCTTCCATTAAAATGTTCACATTCACAAAGTGACTGTGCTTAGGTTAAATAAAACATTTTACAATTCAATTTTTGTAAGGCATGTTTCCCTTAATCGACTGAGTCGAGATAGCGGTCGCTGTTATTATTGCTATGGTCTTGGTCTATCTCATAAGAAATAACCTTGGAATAGTCACCAATCCGAAAAGCTATTCGATTCGCTTATGAGATCAATTTATAACGTACATAGATCAAGATTGTAGTCATGGTAACATGAACCGATATTTTGGCCTACTTGCCAACCCTTTGAAATTAATGTTCGCAGCGACTGTGGTTCTCATTATTTGTGTTAAAATTAAATTTTATATCTATTCAGAAATAACAGGTAAAACAATCCCATTTTTATTAGTGTAACAGAAAATTACCACTTATTAAAATGGAGCTGCTAGTAATCGACGCATAGAATTAAACCAGTCTCTATGGTCGAAGTCGACAATATCCTCGGCTGCAAAAACGATTAAATGTGTTCGGCTTTAACTGCAGAAATTAATTGGTCTCTACAAGGTCTTAAAGCAGTCAAAATAGGCCATATTTAATTATTTTTGTGACTACGTTTAATTGCTAATGCAGTTTGTTTCAGTTAATACCCAACCATGACTTTACACCTCGAGCACGCTGTTGCTGGGAAATTGCTGTTGTCATATTTAATACAAATGCTATAAAATATATAAAAATGTTATCAGCGAAAGACATAAATAGAAGACATGTAAATTAAGTTACGGTAATTAAGAAATAAAATTAAAGTTATAAATTAAGACACGTGGTAATCCTAAGAAATAAAATAAAAGACGTGCCTTTTTGACTAGATTTTAAAAAGACGAAAGGAATTCTATCGTAATTTACTTTTAAAGTTGGCAGTGATTAGACTAATGTACGGGTTTTCTTTGGGAAAAATAAAGCTGACCTCACAACAGCTAAAGCAAATTATAAAACGACTAGATGTTTCTTCTTCTTCGTTAACACAAAGTGTTTGGTATAAACAAAAGGTAGGTAGGTGATAAACTGAATGATAAAATAGTGTCCATATTTGAATGACATGTGGTTTCAATTATCAATTTAAATTTTCAAAGATTCAGACTGGCAAAGGGTGGAATGTTCCGAGATAGTTCGTTTTATTGCTTATAGTGCGATACAAATTACCAAGACTGTTTAAACCACTTTAAAAGTTGCCCAAAGTACAATAAACTATAGCGAAAAAAAAAAGAATTCAGTTAAAGCAGACTCAAAAAACAAAACTGAGGGCGCTAGAAATAAATTCAAGTGTGGGTTATAATGTGGCTACTTGATCTTAACGCTTACCTTAAACAGTGGATAAATATTTACATAGAAAGGTAATCCAACTATCTATACTTCAATAAAACATTAAACCAACAGTAAAATGGTATTGGTTTATTTGTAGTGGGCAGAACGGTTAGCATTTATCCGATTACAACATATTTATTAATAATATTAGTAGATTAATGGATTTTAACATTGCAAGCGAAAAGAGTAATTAATATCTCAATTATTATTAATTGGATCTTGATTTAATTGGTAGAACCTTCAGAAACGCAGATTGTATCTGGCCAAATACAATTCACCTTTGACAGGGATTTATGTGTTTATAACAACAAAAATTATTAAAATAGGTCTATTAAATGTGGGTAATTACATACTATCAAGCTTATCGCAGAAAACAAAAATTACTTGCATAAAGCCTAACATGTTTCCCAATTCGTTAATTAATATAACTATTTATTTGATATAAGATAGAGTAACTCAACGTTTAAATTATTTTACCACTAAATCATAATGAAATTCAATAACTTGCAAGTTAATTAGAGTAGGAAAATATTGCCTAATATTTGTGACACAGATTTGTTGAAGATTAAAAATTCATGTGGGATGTTCTTAAACACTGCAAAATACTGCCACGAGTCTTCGTCCCGTACCGGCAAATTTTTAAAATGTGTAAGTTAATTATAATCAAGATCGCGAAGATTCCGTAAAATCTATAATCAGTGATGCGAAACAAATTTCAGGAAGATTAATTAAAAATCTGATAAGACTAAAGGCCTTACAGTAATATTAAATTTAAAAAATTGTAAATAACAAATGCCTGCAAATTTTTTGCAGGCCAACAATTCAGATTAAACAACCATGCTTACAAATGTTAACGATTTAAACATACGCACAGGTATTTTTCATTTTTAAAACTTCAAATGAAGCCCAACGAAACTTAATATGTTTATAAGAATCAATGTAAAAATCTAGCACATTTTTACTGCGGGTAAGGTAACACATCTCTTACCGGAAACATTGTTTTTATTCCAAGTCGTCGTCCACACTCGATTATTTCAAAAATGTATGCCATCTAATGACAAATATGAGAAAACAAAAAATAATGTGCATGAGGTTATATAAATCAAAAATTTAAAGCAAATTTATTTAAACCTTGTGAATGCAATTTAAAAGGATATAATTTTAACATTTAGTCAAAAAATCGTTACAAAGCATTGTTTTCAAAGCCTGTTGAAACTGTGCGATGCATTAATTGGTTTTGAGACTTTAACAATTCAAGATAGCTTCTTCAAATCAAAAAGAGACGGAGTTATTTTATTAATATTGGCTGGAATAGTAACGATTATTGTTAACGTCTTGCAAATACCAACAATTCTTTACCATTCGAATATACAATAATATTTGTCTTAAACTTTTTTAAACAATTATTAAAGTTTGTATTATAAGACTATAAAGTTGCTCAGAAACGGGTGGCGCTCGAAAATACTGTCGTGTCAGAGTCGAGCAAATTATGTTACGATCGCTAATTTAGCACAGTATCTTTAATTGTTAAAACCAAATCATTTATAAAATGAAGTGACAGATTATTAAGTAGAAAGCATCACTTTTCGAATAGAACAGCTATAAAAAGAAAAAGTTTACCTAATGCAGATGAAGCTTTCAAAACTGTCTAAATTCAATAAAAAATCAATCTTCATCTCAAATGCTTTTAGAAATTGTTGATTTATTGAGCAATCTTGAGAAATTAATGACTTTTAGTGTAATGGATTTTTTTATCTATAGGAAAACACTTTGCTTTATAGGATCATTGTCATAAAATTAATTTTTCTTTAAGAAAACTCTTTTATATTTCCTTTGATGATTTTGTTGTGCCGTTAATTGAATTTCATTAATGCCCAAGTGAAGAATTAAAATCAGTTTTAAAATAGGAACCTAAATACTTTGTTTTTAGTTATATCAAAATAAACAGTGAATTTGTATTTTGTCTACTTGTTACCGTTGTTAAAAATTTTAATAAAATAGCTCATCCGTCTCTAGGCAAAAATAAAAATTTGGGAGGATGCTGCAAAATATTAAGAATTAAAAAGGAGAGAAGTTGCAGATATCTTAACACTGACTGAAGGGCAATGTATTGCTGAGTCTCTACAACCGTTTATAGATGGCGTAATGGTTGACGTATAAATACAGAATTAGCGCGTGTTGTATTTCAAACGCATGAAAATAACACAAATCAGAAGCAAACTAATATTTGTGTCAATTAACAAATGAACTTATTTAAATGAACTGTAATCTAACGTCTTGTGCACTTAAATTCGGGTTTAAATAAAGCTAATGGCTATATTGACTTACTTGCTCCTTAATTACCTTCATATATCCAGGTGTGGAATAAATATCAATATTAGTGATTTAATTAATACCGTTGGATTTTTATTTTAAACTACTGTTTTATACATAGATGGCGCTAACGTGTTTGTATTTATGTATTGCATGGATGAATGGAAATGTATCCTACGCGGTCTTAATTCTTAAATTATTATAAATATCTGCATACCTTTATTTTGTGTACATACTAAAACGCAACGCAAAGTGGATGTTTGTATAATTTCATTAAGTATGTATAAAGGTCATTGCTTAACTATATAAAGGCGCCATAGGAAGTTATTCTTCAGCAGCCTTTGAAGGGGCATTTCGCACTTCCGTTTCCGGCAGCAATACGCGTGTTGGTAGTTCCGGTCGCACATGTCTCTACTTCTCATTGCCATTGACTTAATGATAATCGAGAGTGCTTTGTTTGCTGTTTAACGTAAGGGTACATATGCTACAATAATTTCTACCCCTCAAGTGCTTGTAAAGTTTGAAGGGTCTCATTCATCATTGAAGGGTGTTTTTTATGTGTGAAGTGATTTTTGTTGATGGTGGTTTTGGGGTGTTTAATTTGGGTATCATTGACAAGATGTTTTGTTGCTTTATTGTTATCTTTATGTGTATTCATAAGCTTTTGAAAATAAATATTAACCGATCGCCATCTAGTGATTAAAATTATAAATATTAGTATGAAATATTTTCATTCATATTTTTATGTTTTTAAAATGTTTTTAGATCAAAATACAAAGTTGATTCAATAATTTTGCTGCAACTAGTGACACTATAACTCTGATACCTTAAACAAGTGAATATACTTTTATAAAGACAGTATACATATGCAATTCCATAATTATTAAATGTATTATTGGACTAATGCAAAGAACACAGTATTAAACATGAAGTCTCAATATAACTATAATTTTTTTAAATAAAGATGAGACAACACTCTTTTCCAATAAAAGATTTGCTATTAGACAGTATGATCCCACATTCTTTATTTTATTCAAATACAGTCTTTTAATGTATAAATTACACTAATCAGATTAAAAGGGCAAGGAAAGTAATCATAATTTATTGGATTGAGTCATAAAAGTCTGCCTATTTAAATAGATAATATCTTCTAGTTTCTAGATTTGTTTGAAACCTATCCCCTTTGTATTGTTTTCAATATATTTAAATAAATAATTGATGTTTCAGTTATAAATTTAAAACAGAAAATGAAAGGCTCATTTGATGCCATCTAGTTCTGTAAGTTATATTAGGGCATGTTTATAAAGCTTTCTTAATTATAAATTAAATAATAATATATAGAAATACCATATAAATTTCAGTCTTTACTTAATAAAATCAATTTAAAATAGTTCATGAGATGTTAAACTAACATCGAACACATAAATAATTTTTACAAGAATCTACGTTTGAATCTCACAAGGAGCTTCTAAATGGTTTGGCTGCATCACAGCTTATATGTGCACAATGTTCGTTTAATACTCTATCAGCATCTATATTAATTTTTTTATTACTTATTAATGAAATAAATACTATTTTGCTTTGCGAAGTGTGGTTTTATTATTGTCAGGACCAGCCTTTCTATCTTCTGTTAAATTTCTTTTGCCGTAAGTGTCGATGGTGATTGTTGTTGGTACAATAGTAATTAACAGACTGATAAATTTAACAAGGTCAAAAGACTGGACCTGATTAATATATTTTAAGTTTATAGGTTGTTTGGTGGTCACAACTTTTATTGATGTTTTATCAATTAAATTTTGGTTAGTCGAGCGGTACTGTTTATTTATAAATTCAATTTAAGGGGTGAACGACCACTAACCTCACTTTGTGGTAGCCTGTCCTTTGTGCATGGACAACCTTGAATAATAGTTTGCCTGATACAACTTTGGTACCTCTAATTTCAGTTTTTTCTCTTGAACAAATAACACCAAATTGCAAACAAATATTTATTAAAATAAATTAATATCAAGTGTACATATAGTAATTAATAAAAAAAGGATAACATATTTTAAATAATTTTCTATTTAATACGTGATGATCAAAGAAGGTTAACTTAATTTTTTTTAATTGATATTGTCTTCAATAATACAATATGATTAAAATTTATAAAGTCTACAAATAATTTTTACGGTAAGTGATTATTAAAATTAATCGCTTTACAATTGC
>JAHWXV010461197.1:0-10694 GCA_024586415.1 Phrixothrix hirtus
ACAAAGTATTTGTGAATCGGAGGGTAGAGTAATTTTATAAAGGTAAGGATTTGAGAACTGTGAAAGTTCTGAAGTTTTCTGTTTCTAATTATTGTATTTATACTACTTTTCGTATCATTTATTTGGAAATTGGTTTGATAAGATTTATTAATGTTAATTTAATTTTAATATAGACTATGTGTATGGAGTTATGTTTCATATTTGTGTTTTTTACAAATTTCTCTGTGTTTTGAATTGAGCTAAATATTAGTTTTCTATTTAATATTTACATTTCATTTTATTTTTAAATACTAGGTGGCTCTAATGGTATTTTAATTATGAAGTTATGTTTTCAAATTTAATATGTAATATTAAATTATATTTATTTACATATTTTAAATAACTTCTTTTGACTTCTTATAACCCTTTATTAATTATTTATTCTATCAATTAATTTTTGCTTTTTACTTATAAAAATGACGTTTTACCAATTCAATGCATCAATAATGTATATGTATAAATTTAAAGTATTATCATGTAATTAATGATAATTGGAAACACGCCACAGTTCAAAATGTGCACCGTTACGACTCATAACGGTTTTGAAGATTATTGAACAAATTTCTAAATGGTGGTTGCCACAGTTGCTTAAAATAGGCTATTATTTTTAGTAGCAGTTCTCCACTATTTACTAGCGGATCTTCTGACCGAAATATTAACTTCTTCAGCGTGCCCCAAAAGTATGCATCGGGTAGCGTTAGGCCGGGTGAATGGGAAAAGTACTCAAAGCCTGTTCCACGAGAAATTATTTTATTTTCAAAATGTTCATGATGTTAAGTCTAGCGAGCACTTAGCCGTATGACTTGTTGCCCATCCTGTTCAAACCATTGCTTGTCAACTCGAAGATTTCGTCAGTGGCACGAAAGGTGTAACGTTCTTGGTTAAAATAACTAGATGCTGGTTCTTGTCCTCTACAAAATAAGGAACAATGATCCCATGCCTAGATAGAGAACATCAAACTGTAACTCGGGCTCTACGATGATATCTAAGCGTACTAAACCAGGAACCGAGCTTGAAGATTAAGGCAAATGTAACTTTCGTTCGAAAACCATACATTTATCAAAAAATTGGAATTCTTGCAGAATAGGCTCAACACTCGTCCACAGTACACTCTCTTGCCCAATTTGAATGCGATATGGATAATCGCCAATAGATTTGCACAATCAATGTGTCTGTCTATATGCAGTTCGTCAAAGGCTTCTTTTAGGAGACTGCGTAACCTAGTCAAAAACTATTCGCCGACGACTTGCAGAGCCTTTGTGCTAGCAACCCAGTATAAATGCTATGAAATTTCTTAGCCAACACTACAGTTTTACTAGGGGTCGGTGTGTTAAACTTCTGTCGATATTTTTCTGAGACTGCTTTTAAACTTGGGCCATTATCCCGTCTATTTGCGTATAACCGAATATAATGCATTTTCAAAACGCAGTGTTCAAAATGCAATGTTAAAGCGACAACTAATCACAAATAAGTGAACCAACAAATTCATGTTGCGCGAACACTTCCACCCCACTCTAAATTTTGGCACTATTTATTTTGACGAATATCATCTATTTGTGTTAGCTATAATTAATGTATTGCGATATTTGAAAATTAAACGATATCGATTGATTCTAGTGGGCAGCTGAGTAAAATAATTTGTCTCGTTCTCTGTATTCAGAGCAGATTCAAGTCATCCTGGTTCGAACGAATGGCGTTTTTTCAAGTTTTGATCTATTTACTGCCGTTGAAATTATCAACGTATAAAACTTACATAAAAGTGTGATTTTCCTAAATAATAAACCTGTTTCATATTCTTAGCTAATCGTGAAATCCCATAAGCATGCTCATTTGACAGACTAGGGAAAACTTTATAAATGACAAAAGCACGATTGATTCTATTTAACATTCAGAACAAATTTGTGATTATTTAATATTTTTGAATTTTTCTCAAAATATTGCATTACATGAATACGCCTTTTTTATAAAATTTTACCACTATTGGTATTAAACAAAATTTTTTCTGAAACATTTCTCTTCGCAGCTTATAAGTGGTACGTAACAGTTCCGACTATAGGGATTTTTTAAAAAAAAACTAAGTGTTGTTGTTATTGGTTTTCGATATACACTCAGTCTTTTGTTGCACCCTGTATAAGCTACAAAATATGCTTTACTCATATTTCAGTTTTCAATGTATACATATAATTTACTATAAGCAACCGGCTTCGGTAACTCGGTTATTAATGAAATATCCTCAGCCAGCTATTTAAATAAATGTAAGGTTGTTAAGGAAATCATTATAAAGTACTACTTTATAAGCGTCGAATTGGCATTGGACGTGTTTTATGTATCGCAGGGATAGACTTACCTGAAGAGCTCCAAGAAGAGCGAAACCGATCGTGAGCTGCCCTCTGATATACAAAACATAGTTTTCTGCCACTAATATAAATTTGCTTCATGGTGCATAACATCATGCAAATTTAATTTTAAACATTTTTCGTACAACGATTTTTGGCCAATTTCATCACTTTTCTTAATTTCATTGGTTACTGTTTTAACCTTCAAACCAAAGGACACGAGTTTTAATTAGACTTACAACGGTAATTTTGGCGAAGGAAAAATTTAAAAATTCGTTCGAATATTATGTTTGGCACGTTGTAAGATCTCCATATTCGACGGAATTCTAGTAGATATTACAAAATTGCAGTTGCAATTATAGGCACAAAGGGATTTTTCTAATCGAGAACCTCAGTTTTTAATAAAGAAAAGTGTCAGCAGATATTTTGGTAATTTTGGCGAAGGAAAAATTTAAAAATGCGTTCGAATATTATGTTTGGCACGTTGGAATATCTCCATATTCGACTGAATTCTAGTAGATATTACAAAATTGCAGTTACAATTATAGGCACAAAGGGATTTTTCTAATCGAGAACCTCAGTTTTTAATAAAGAAAAGTGTCAGCAGATATTTTGGTAATTTTGGCGATGGAAAAATTTAAAAATGCGTTCGAATATTATGTTTGGCACGTTGGAATATCTCCATATTCGACTGAATTCTAGTAGATATTACAAAATTGCAGTTGCAATTATAGGCACAAAGGGATTTTTCTAATCGAAAACCTCAGTTTTTAATAAAGAAAAGTGTCAGCAGATATTTTGCAATCATTTAATTATTAAATTTTGATATTAGGTCCCTTTAAGAACAAAAATTATTTTTCAATAGTTCCTTATAATTAATTTTATTATTATGTTCTATTACAAATAAACTTTTGTTAATAATACAATTTCAACTGAGCACAACATTCTTTCTGCATAGTTATAATTTCTTTTAATTAACTTTAGCTTTTATTAAAGGCACTTAGTATTAATACATATACATGAAAAAAATAATTATATTAAAATATTTAAAAGATAACAAAGATGATCAACGAGACTTTCAACACGCAAGTGTGTTACACCATGAAATATTAACAAATTGCTTTAAGTAGAGAGCAATCAGTATTATTTCTTAACAGTGCAGTTTCTCATATCTTAATTTGCATACGCTCTAAAAACGAGCCATGCATAACTAGCAACGTAACGCCATATTGGAATCAACCGGAAACAATAAGATATCATCTCTAGTTCGTATCTTTGTTTTAAGACATCTTGGAGTTCAAATTCGAGGAAACAAAACGGTATTAGATCTTTCAAGAAGCAAGTACCATAAAAATGAAGTAATTAGGTATTTATTGGGTAGAAAGGTTTAAAAAAGCTATGCAAATTAAATAACCTGAATTTATAAAAATTTGTGCTTTAAAATATATATTTTTTTTATATTAGTGTCTTATATTTTATAGTTTAATAATAGTAATTAGTTAAACGTTAATAGTTTTTGATTATTAAATTTCAGTTTACTATACAAATTTTTAAATAACATTAACTCCTTTTTGAAAATTAACATATTCTTTACATTAATGCTTTTAAATAATTATTGCAGCAGAAATGATGTCAGTAAAATTTTTACCTAAATTAAATTATACAAATTAAAATAATTTTATACAATTTAGCCTGCATATTACATAACGTGAAATTGTCAAATTGTTAAAATATCAATAATTGCATATAAATTATATTAAAAGCTATTAAGGAAAGTTGATTTTAGGCGAAAAGCATTTTTATCCTAATTATTTCTTCGTTTTCAGAATAGATTGTTTTAAAATTATATGTGAGAAACGCTTAATTAGTATTTACATTATATCTACTACATGTGTGTTTACAAAATTATTAATCCGCATATTACCAGTTTCGTGGTCAAAAAAACGATCTCAATAAGTTTGATCTGAGTCTATACGAGGGATTTGGCAACACTGTAGTTCGCAGCACAATTGACATACAAAATCGTAAAGTTTGCCATCTCAACTGTCAAAAAATTCTGACAGAAAGGGTTATATAGAGCCGTTCTATTACCGAATAATTTTAAAATAAACAAAACGCGGAAAAAACATTGATTTAAATGGTGAACATTTTCGAGCAACGATTTTATTTTATTGTCGATTGAAAAAAAGTGAAAAGGAGTGTATCACTGGTCTAAAAACTGCTTCTGGTAATGAGGAACCATCGTGAAGGTCGACCAACAACATCAAAAACAGCAGAAAATATTGATGCTGTACGAGAAATGATAAATGCACATCGTCATCAAATTATAGAGAAATTCGGTTATCCTTAGGCATCAACATGAAACAAATAAATCAAATTTTGCAAGAGCACTTAGATGTCAAACAATTATGTTCACGATAGATTCCTCATAATTTGACTGACGCTCAAAAACAGGGTCGTCTGAAATGGTGCCGAGAAATACTTTGACGGTATAACTTAGGTACATCAAATATGTTATACGACATTATCAGTGGTGATAAAAATTGGATACATGCCTATGAACCTGAAATAAATCAGCAGTCGATTGTTTGGATGTTTCAAAATGAGGCAAAGTCAACTGTAAATTCTGAGTGGTATACAACAATCCATTTACCACATGTTTTGTCTGAAATACGAAAAAAATTAAAACCTACGAATCATTCTGCATCATGACAACGCAAACTCACACACAGTACGACAAACTGTAAACTATTTGGCCAGTCAAAAAGTGGAATTGATGTCTCATCCTCCTTATAGTCCCCACTTAAGTCGTACTGCCTTTTTACATTTCAAAAACACAAACATCGTGTGCATAATCAACGATTTTCAACACCAGACGACGCAGTTGAAGCATTCAAGATTGGAATTTTGGATGTGCCCACTTCTGAGTGGAATGAATGTTATAATTGGTTTAGTTGCATGAAAAAATATATAAAGTGTAAAGGGGAAGATTTTGAAAATAAATAAAAAAATTTTTAATTCTCCTATCCCGAAATTAAAGCAGCAGCCCTCGTATAAATACGAAGTCAAATAACTTTAGAATCAGTTCTTTCTAGCTACTAGCATGCGATCATTTAAATTTCAATTACCAGTGGGCAATGAAAAAAAATTTACGTCTTAGCTTAATCCATTCTCTGTCAAATTGACAGTTTGAATTTGTCATATTCTACAGAACGTTTTTGAGGATTTAAAATGAAGAGTTCACAAATACGTTGACTGCAATGGCCATCATTTCGTACATTTATTGTAAATAATGTAAATAAACTTCCTATTTTAATTTAACAATAAAGTTCTTTCCGCCAAATTTGTAAGTTATGTATTGGCCTTGGTTGCCGTGTGTGTCTAAGTTACGCTCTACGGAAAAATTTCAAAGCCTACTGGGAACTTAAATTTAAATGATCACATGTTATAATTTGAAATACAAATCAAAACAAATAAAACTGATTTTTATAACCTAGCAATAGATACACGCGTACATTAACTGGTTTTATGCGTTGTTCATCGTGTAATTACATACTATTATATAAAATTATTTCAAATTCTATGTTATGATTTGAATTGAAATTAACCGGTCTACTAATTATTTTTATGGTCTTATTATACATATTTTGGACTTATGCCTTATACTTTATGCCTGCTGTAATGGTAATTAATGTAAGCAATTTAAACATAATAAAGCTTTAAAATATTATAAATTCTGTTCCTCGCCAAAATAATCTTGTTATTTCCGATTTGAGTACGTCACGTTGTTAAAGAATGTTAATAATTCCTAAAATAATATACGTACGAGAAGTTTGGCTTAAAAATAACACTTAAAATCATAATGTCAAATTATTGTTTTTTTTTTGGTTGAGGTTTGGGGATGCGGAAATTCCTTTTACCTTCGTTGTTTCGCGAACCATTTCACTATGTCTACCAGAATTTAACCGAGCCCGTAGGTATATGGCACAAGATCTACCATTTAACTTCCTTATGCGAGCAGAAAGCATGTTACCGACCTCGCGTTTCTTAGACAAATATGGGAGAAATGTTAAAAATGTTTTATTTGACTAGTTTCAATAATAAATGTTTATAATTTTCTCGGCGACCATGTCATGTAACGCGGGTAAAAAATGTGTTTAATTTGCTTAAAAGGGAATGGCAGACCTTCTCGTAAGATATTCCATTCCTCGGCTGGATAATTTTTAAGATTAATCGTGGATTCGTTACAGTTTAAATTAAAAGACACAATACAAAGCCTTCAATCTTATATATTATGGGCCACAAAATTTGTAGCAATTACAAATTTGAGACAATAAATATTTAGATTAGGTAAGATTCTAGCATCTAGCAGAATTTATCTTTCCTCTGTGCCGTTGGTTTCCTCGTTATGATACTTATTCTAGGAAAAGAAACAATTATAAACAAATAACAACATTACAAAAATAAAATGCAATACATGAGGATAGATGTATTGTTTTTTTTATTGCTAATAACATAAAATATTCTTACTATGTCACGTTTTCCCAATTCTATTGAAGATGCCGATGATCTCGCACCACGACAACTCCACCCCCAGCAAGGTCACCACCGCTAAATTCGGCACCCTGTGTTTTCCACGCCGCCTCCCTCCAAGTACTCCGCCTCTGAAGAATTTCCGAAACAACCCCCGGTCGAATGTATGTCAATTTTAATTAGTTAATTATAGTAAAAATTAAATATAGTTGTCACATAGCATAGGTAGATTTTTAATTGTTTTGCAAATCTTCAACCCCAGGTAAGGGAGGTGTCACGTGTTCCCAATTCAAATTAATAACCAGATTGATTTTCATATCTTTTGTATCAAAATATATCGATTCAGGTAATATAATACCCCACAAAATAAAAGAATTCTTTAAAATGAAGTATAAATACCATTTTAAGTAAAATAATATCGATAAATAATAACCCACGGGTCATTTCTCACACGCTGACTTTAACTGTTTGGCAGGACAAGTTAGATAAATCAACTTGACACCAAATATCTTATGTCTCAAATCGGTGAAAAGCACCAGATAGTCGTGATAACTACAGATACTTTGCCTTATATCACCCTTAACCATAACGTCTAGAAATACCTGCTTCAAATTCATACATTTTCAGGCGTTGTCTTGCTGCAACGTAAAAATACTAAAAATAACAGTTAGTACTAGAATCAGTAGGGTTAAAGAATATAAAGCAAATAACAGAGTCCTCTAACAGTTTATCCTTGAGATCAGTTCAAATACTTATAACATGTAGGATTATTATCCTTTCGAATTAATTGGAGATTAATTGCTGAAATATAATGCAAATATAATTATAATTATGTTGCTTTGGCCCTTGAATTAATTATTGTTACTAATGCATTATTAAGCAATAATAAACGCCAACTTCTAGGAGCGCCTGTAGTCAACAAATTGTTTATATTAGACACAAGTACAGAGTACATCCTGCCTTGCGCCTTCAACACTAAGCGTTATGAGACGACCTTCAAACTTCTGGCAAGTTTTCAATCGGTAAAATTCGTCTTATGAATAATAACATAATTTTAAACGCTCACCAAAAATTAGGCGTAGAATTAATTGAACCAAAAATCAATATCATTTACAATAGGCTTTCACTTAACTGAAGGAAGGAACAATATAAATTAGAACGTAAAACATCGTCCATGCTTTCTCAGATATAATAATACATTGCATATTTAATTAGTTATGTATTTCTTACATTTTATATAATTATTTTAAGCTAATATACTTACGTCGACGTCTATCGTAATCCGAACAAAGCGTTAAGCCAGTGGTTCAAAATAATTAAATTCTTTATATAAAATTTTGAAATGAATACAAATAAAAGTTTGTTATTATTGAATTAGTTGTTGTCCAACGAATACAATATGAGATTAAAGACATTAATAACCTAAACCAACAATCATATTACACAAAAACGGAACGCTTACAAACTTCATTCATCGAATAACTACTGATAGTCTTTTTCAAAGTATTCCCCAACGGTTTTAATTCACTTATCCCAGCGCTTCTGATATCCTTTAAAAACGTGCTAGAAGCTAGCTTTTGACACCCCCTTCATAGTTACCTCTACAGCATTCACAACTTATTTTGAATACTGAAAAAGCCTTCCACGAAAGTGCTTCTTCATTTTAGAAAAAAGAAGAAATTACAACGAGCACGGGTTGGGCAGCAGAGAGGATATGGTACGCGTTTCACTTTAATTTAGGTAATATTCCATGACTACAATGTGTGGTGGAAGATCCATCCTAATGCATGAGTATGTGGTCTTTTTCGCCTGACATGGCTCTGCAAGATTTTTAGTGCACTTTTGTAATACCGTTTCGCTATAGTATGTGATCGTACAACATGTTCATAAACCATGCCTTGAACATCAAAGAATGTAATGACTATAACTTTACCAGTAGCTGCCACCACTTTGGCGTTGATAAATGCTGGTGATGAAGTTTTCCAAGCCGAACTTTGTTACTTACTCTCAAGGTCAAAATGGTGAAGCCAAATTTGATCACCAGTTATTATCTTCTAAAGGAACTCTTCACTGTCTTCCTGCACCATTATTGCACGCAAACATTATATTTCTCGAGAGTAAGCAGTCTCAGAACCCACCGCGAACAAATATATCTCATATGCGGTATTTCCAAAGTATTGCAGTGGATAACGGAATACATAGAATCTTTGAAAGTTGTCTTAATGTGATTAGTCGATTTGCTGGCACAATCGCAACTACAGTGTTGATGTTTGGTTCCGTAAGAACTGTTGTTGAAACAGCAGGACTTGTCATTTTCGATGTTGACTGTCTTATGTCTTTGAACATTTTATACCATCAACAAGTCTCTTCTAATAACTAATAAGCTTCAGCACATGATTTCTTCAGCCACTCACAAAATTTTAAAGCAGTAAACTCCATTGCTCCGTAGGTGCAACTGGACATCTCTTAACTCGAACGCTTGGCATCGTGTTCAATCGGAACTGAACCGAAAACAATCGGTATTACGTAATAAACAAGGTCTTATGGTCAAAATTATGACTACAAAAATTATGATCACTCATTCATGAACAGTCCTCGTAATTTATTTAAAATTCTCTATTAGTTAAGATTCTACTTCAAAATCATGGTTATATTCACTAACACATGTTCACGTATGTTCATCTTAAATCTTGTTCACTTAATTTATTCTTTGAAGAAACGTGTTGGTGTATTTCTACATTTATACAAAGAAACTTATTCGCAGGTTACGTGTATTTGTTGTTGATTTATGATTACAAATATTCACGGGTAACGTTTACTTAAGTAATTATTTGCTGTATTATCGCCCTATTTGCAGAAGTCGTTTGTTTAGTTATTTGTGTAGATACTCATATTTATTTCATGAATTTTGTAATTATTATTTAATTTTTATTATATTATTGGAGTATACATTTAGTGAGTTGTAAGTGTTATGTTCATACATTTTGTACATAACGTAAGGTCCAGTAAAGCGCAGTTACTTTTATTTCGTACATTTGTTTTAGTTTACATTTTGTCATCTAAGTTGAAAACGTGGGATTTACGCGTAGATTAAATTTTTATTTAATTTTGTTTTGAACTTCAGTTTGTTTAACATGTATAAATAAAATAAATAAAAGATTCCTCCTAAAAATGGTACAAATTTTAAAAATTAATTCGACAGAGTGAAAAGCCATGAAACTGTAGATATGAACAATTCTAAAGCTTCTCACCAAAAGATTTTTATAACCTAACTAAATAGGCAAAAATATAAAAGTTTGCACTTCCAACCAGCATGACACAGCACCAGCAGACCAATGGTTTCGACCTAGTGGGGCTCATCAGTGCCGGGTGGCTGCACACGCTGGATCAAAATGCAAAACTTCCTTTTAAACACATAATCCTGTGTGGGTGTCGATGACAAATAATGGCAGAGTCATCTATTGTTTATATTAGAAGGTATTATAATATAAATAAAATAAAGAAAAAATTCCTCTTAAAAATGGTACGAATTTTAAAAATTAATTCGGCACAGGTGAAAAGCCATGAAACTGTAAATATGAACAATTATAAGACTTCTCACCAACAGGAAGGTTGGAAGTTTGGGGGGGGGGCACTGCTCCTTGTTGGCCGTATGATGAATCTAACTGTCCTTCGGAACAGGGAAAAGCGGTTCCGTGACCTATAACTGCGTTGTCCCGGCTTTACCTCTTACCTTGGCCCCAAATATTAATATGAATTAAAGCCGCAGCTAGAAGGGGGGGGGGG
>JAHWXV010461204.1:0-14287 GCA_024586415.1 Phrixothrix hirtus
CATTCCCTTAACGGGGTAGGCAAAACCCACTAACAAACCTCCACCTTCACAACCACTGCATGCACACATACACTAATTCCTCTCACTACCACCGCCCTTCGCCACTGATAGTTGTAATCAGAAGTTCTTAATCCATTTGTTCCATAACAATCAAATAGCAACCGTGTCCCTTAATTAAATTACTTTAATATCAAACAGCGATTACTTTTAAACCAGTAGAGGTGACGGATGATTTAAGCATTAAGTGACAATTACTCGAAAATTAAGGAAAGTACGTGAGTAACACTTACGGTGACGACATTGCTTTTCTTTATAGAATATACCACGGAATAATTCATAACCCTGCACGGGTAACGATACGAAGAACGACCCCTGCCTAGTTTCTTTCTGAATTTATAACCCCAATTACTCATGGAGTCCCATTTTGGCCTAATCTGCCGAGTGGTACGTCAAACTTTCGACAAGAATAGCTTAAACAACTGAAATTAAAGACAAAAAAGCACTTTCGAGTGCAACAACTATTATTCATGAACCATTCCGCTTAAAGCTTGATTACTAATTGAATTTGATTTCTATGAGAATGCTGCTATCGTTACCCTATAGTGTTTTATAATCGTTTGGTTTGCATAGTTAAATTTTAAAAAAAGTTATCACGCTACGATATACATTAATTAATTCTATGCCTATCTCTGTACTTTTTATTGAACAAGCTATAATCTTCGTTTACCTTTGATACGTGAATTTATGTGTGTTAACAATATTTTAAGATATATGACGTAGACTTTGTTACTTTGTAAATTGAAATAATTTTTCTGACTAAATTTTGTGCTTATTTCTAAAGTTACATTTGTAATAAAATTTCTAGATAATTTTCTAAAACATTATACGAGGTGTAATAAAATGGATTTCTATTTTAACTTATTTTTCTTTTATAAAATTTGCTCTGTACATGATATTAATAAATTTCTGCCAAACTTAAATTATTTGAACAACTATTGTACATATTAGTGCATGTTTATTACATAGTATTTCATTAAATGTTGTCAAAACACCGCAAACACTAACACGCGAACGCGCGAGCAGCGGAATGCTGTATCTAGATCTATATCGAAATAAGCTACGTGTACGAAATCACTTAAATCTTATTTTGAAAGATCATTTTCTACAAAATAATTGTAAACTAAATAGCAGGGGCTAACCAACTCAACGTTTAGACATTTTGATAGATTGTATCCTACCAATAAATAAAAATTAGAGCAAGCAATTTTATTTAGTGTAGCGTATCGGTTTACAAAAATCTAGTATTACTCATACTACAAATTGTAAACTTATAGTTTATTACAAGATACAAACTTGTTTAAGTTCTACTTATAAAGTTCACAATGACCAAATAATTAAAGTATAATAACACGGTTCCTCCTCCTAATCGTGAAGAACCATACGGTTTTCTCCATTAGAAAGATGAAACAGGATAATGCCAGACCTACAGACCATATAATAAATGCGAAGTCTAGGTGCATGAAGTTAAGTTTTACTTTAGGACGCTCTTCGATTATTTTAAAATACTCAGGTCAATTGTCAGTTTCTACCATATTTATTATTCCTGATGCACGAAATTGTCCCATAATCCATTTTATGATATGTTTATGAAAATGCCATTTCGTTATTGCCAAAAAATTTATCCCGGGGTAAATAACTAAATCATCGCTTAATATGGGCATTGGGGCAACTCTAGGTAAACTAATTCTGTTGACTAGATAAGAAAACTTTCCATATTTTTCAATATCCTTGATTATGTTCTCATGGTTATCAGTTGATTGAATAAGCTTTCTTGATAATTTTTCCATATCATTTGTACTTAACCCTTTAAAATGTTGCTCAATACCACCTTCTTCTGTTTCTAATACAAGAGGTATTTTATCGTCTAAAAATTCTTGAAAGGTTGTAATTTGTTTCTTATATTTAGGAATGGTTAAGTTGTTGACCAAAACTGCTTGAAATAAGCAGATAATATGAATTGAGTATATAACGTATAGTAATAGAACAATACGTAAAATATTTCTATTTGGCAAATTTGGTAAAGATAACAACAGTGTTAGTTGAAAAATTGTCATAAAAGAATTTAAAATGCCTCTAGATTGATTATTTTGTCTGGTGAATTTGTCAATGTAAAACCAGGAAATAATAGTTAAAACAAACGTTAAGGATATGCAGATCCACATTGTTGTATCGAATGTTTTTGCTACAGCCTCAAACATAGTTAATTGCTTAGGCTTTGGTAATAGTATAACGCTTGTTTCATGTAATAATATTTCAGAAATATCATACCATTTCATGTAATAATGTTGTGGTTTCACTACTCCCAAGTCAAAATTTGTAGTCTGTAACGTGTTCGGAAAACCTCTTGACGCATTTGTTGCCTCAGCTATTAGATATGTTATGTAGTCTACTATTTTGAATCCTGCATAATCAAAATTACGACTGTACTCTTCAATTCGACACTTTAATGCGCATTTATAGAAATTAGTAATTGGTTTATGCTCTTTTATAAATTTTCCTATATTGCTTTTCTCAACAAAATCAATTTTAGGATACTTTCCACATTGACTTGTTGCGGTAACAGGTTCGTAGTAAAACAATTTTGGAATATAATCATTTATAAGTACAAATACATTAACATGACCAAGTTCCCAGGCTGCTTGAAATATTTTTGTTAAATTATATTCATCTTCAGTTAATATTATTAAAATTGTGACTTCATTTACAAAGCTAGATCTAACTTTATTTCCATGGGCAAAATTGTACAATAGCTTAAGCATTGCAATTTGTAAAACATCTTGTTTCAACTGCATAACAACATTACTATGAATAGGATATTGCGCTCCCCACATTTTAGGATAGTTTAATAGAGTTAGTGGATTTTCAATGTACTTGACAAATTCAACATCACTTACATTTTCATATATCAAATTTATTGTCGTTTCCTTAGGAAATATCTCAGAAATTGTATGCAATATAAAATGTGAATAGGATGTATTCATGTTTGTATTCTGAAAGCCGTTGTATGTTAAAATTTGGGCAAGCAGCGGCAAATATTTGGTAACCATTGTTGAACAGCATCTGAAACTAAAAGCATAATCAGAAAATTACAAAAGTCACTCTGATTTCTAATGTATTATACTATAAAAGGTACTTTGATTTAATTATATTATGAATAAAATAAAATAATAAACCCAGAAAATAAAATTTACGTTTTGGTGTTTTTGTTTCGTAGGTGTCACTTAGGGATGAATTGTAAAAGGCTTAATTTCTCGAAAATGACTATTTCAATAAAAAAAACATGCGGCGAGAGACAATCCAAGACATACTTACCAATCTTAAATTTACTTGAAAATTATTGAGATTAGCTAAAAAACTAATTTGTTATATTGTAAATTAAAATTTTATAAATTAAATTAAATCTTAAATTAATATAAGAGCATGGATAATTTAAAAACTCAAATAAAAAGTGAATATGGCCAAGCCGTTTACAGACTATTAAAATATTTGATTATATTTATTTAGGGAATGCCTAGTTTAACTGGGGTATCTATTAGGGCATTGCGGTATACTAAAAACAGAAGGTACCAGCAATTTTAATTATATTAAAAAATAACCACTATAACTTTAATGAGTTTTGACAACGGATATATACTCGTAGATAGAATCGTAATTGATATTATACTGCCTAATTACATAGTTATCACAAATTCGCATAATGATACATTGTTTAAACCGACTCTGCCATTAATATATGACTTTATGGCCATATTTGTATAAATTATTATAGCAGGCAGATAAGGTATGCATAGGTTTTTTGCCCGAGTGGCATAACAATATTTCTTTTTTTACCTTTTATTACATCAAAATATTCTAAATGTTAAGTACAAAAGTAAATTTCTTAAAATAACTGAATTGCGACCTACTCGCAGTATTTGCTCGATACCACATACTTCGTTTATGTTTATATTTTTATAAGTAGCAATACTCCCATGTAATATACGACAGCTACACTATATATTTCTGAATACGGTGTACTCGCAGTATTTGCTGGATACCATATACTTCGTTTATGTTTATATTTTTATCAGTAGCAATATTCCCATATAATATACGAGGCCTACACTACATATTTCTGAATACAGTCTAATAACAAGACATATTTAAACAAATAATATTTATATCTTTTCAAAGTACTCCCCCATACATTTCACGCACTTTGACATTCTCTGAAACCATTCCGTAAAACAGGCATCGCAGGTTTCTTTGGATTTTGCCCTAACATACCCTTCAAATGGCTTTACAACGTCCTCTGCTGTTGGAAAATGGATTTCACGCAATTTCTCCTTGATAGATGGAAAGAGGAAGAAATCGCATGGAGCTAAATCGGTGCTGAAAGGTGGATGTGGCATTAACTTGATTCTATCAGATCGAAGAAACTCTGTTGTCAACTTTGCAGCATGTGCCGGAGCATTTTCATGATGCAGAACAATTTGTTTTTTCTGCACTTTTGAGAGCACAGTCCGCAAGCAAATGGTGGTATACCAATCTGCAGTAATAGTTTTCTTATTCTCAAGAGTAACGGAGCAAATATAACCAGTCCAACTGAAGAAAGAAGCAATCATTTGTTTAGCACAACTTCGTGATTATTTGAATTTTGTGGGCCGCATTTCATTTTGAAACATCCATTGGGAAGATTTCTGCTTAGTTAATTGGTCGTAGCAGTAGACCCAAGTTTAGTCCCCTGTAATGATATTGTAAACTGCTTTAGACGTTCTAGGTTTTCTAGGCATCAGTCGACCTTCGCTTTTTTTTGCTCCTCTATTAAACGATGTGGTATCCAGTGACAACACGCTCTTTTTACACTTAAATGTGTGTGAAGAAATATTTACATTGCAGTCATTCCAATGCCAAGGGCTGCACAAATTTTATTATAGGCCACCCAGTGATTTTCTTCAATCATGCGATGAACAGGGTCAATGTGATTTGAAGTCGTTGCGGTAATGCGACGATCTTCATGATCTTCATCCCCAAGCGATGATCTCCCCCGTTGGAAATCTTTATACCAATTAAACACGGTCGTCCGAATAGGAGTTTCTCGCGGAGATGCATTTTGCAAACGAGCGAATGATTCATTAAAAGTTAAACCCGAACAAAGGTCATACAAAATCATGACACGAGAATGTTCTCGCATCACTTCCATTTTAAGCCGAACTTTAACTCCTCAAAAAATTCTCACAACTTGCTGAAACAAGATATTGACTTCAAATAAGGTTTAGCTTATTTGCAAACCATTGGCATATTAAACTAATCTCAAATTTGTAAATAATTATTTGCAGTGTTGCGCTATTCAAAAACTTGCAATGCGATCCTCGTATGATTGTATTAAACTAATATCTTGTGTTCAATTGATTAAGCTGCTTTTTTCCTCAGTAGGGGATTTTGGGGTGGGTTCAATTTGATTCAATCGTATTGTTAATAGCACTATCAAGACAAAGTTTTGTCACTTTTAGATCGACGTTTTTTAGCGTAAGAGTATATTGCTAACTCGGACAATGTTTTACACTAGTGTCTATATATGCTTACAGATTATAGGCTAGTTGATTAGCGTACCTTTCAATATAAACTTCGATAAAGGTACATATATTTTTACTTTCTTCTACACTATATGAAAAACAAGTAAAAGGGAACTATTGTTTTCGACCAAAATTGTCGATGTCGAAATATTAGTGGAACTATACGCTTTCCGGTTCCCTCAGTGCGAAAGTTATGTTTTAGAAGTTGGTTTTTGCCCGTGTCTGTGCGCGCTCGTGCGCATTTGTGTGTGTGCTTACGTACGTGGGTGCGTGTACGTTCCCGTCTGTGCGTACGTGTGTGCCTGCCTGCGTGCATACGTGCGTGGATGCGTACGTCTGTGGTTGCATGGGTGCGCGCGTGCGTGAAAGCGTGCGTGCATCCGTGCTTGCGTGCGTATGTATGGCTGTGAGTCTAAGAGCCTGCTTGTCGGTGTCTGCGTGTCTATGCACGTGCGTAACTGTGCCTTTGTGTATCTGTGAGTCTGGGTATCTGGTTTTTTGGATGTTTGGGAGTCTGCTTGTGTCGCTGTCTGGCTGTTTGGATGTCTGGCTGTCTGGCTGCCTGGCTGTTGGGCTGTCGAGCTGTCGGTCTGTCTCGCTGTCTGTTTTTCTTAACATCTGTGTGTCTGTGCGTCTGTATGGTTATATCTGTGTGTCTACGTGTCTATCTACATGCGTGCATTTGAACCTACATGGGTACGTGCGTGTATGTATTTGTGTGCGTTGTGTGTGTGTGTGTTTGTGTGTGTGTGTGTGTGTTTGTGTGTGTGCTTGTGTGTGTGTGTGTGTGTATGTGTGTGTTGTGTGCCTGTGAATCCGATAACTAGAAAAAGAACAGTTCTAGATGCACAAAATTGTATATTTTAGTTTGGATTGATCCAGAAACGGGACTGATAATTTCAACTAAATCGGATAACCGGAGGTGATACTTGTCGTTTATTATGATTTTCAGGAAACTGGTTATAACAAATTTTTTAAAATTTGCAAAATTTCTTATACATTTAATACCCTTTTAAGTAATCTAGGCAATTTCTCAGCAAATTATCCATAAATCAAGTAACCGCAAGCAATTTTACCATTATCTCTGGACTTAATAACTATAGAACTAAATGCCCCAGCTAAATAAAAATTTATATTTGACGTTATAATTACTTTTGTGTACCAGAGTAAGTATTTTGTTAAAATCAGATAACCGAAAGTACTCCTTTATTTCTGTTATTTTTAGATATATTTCATATTTCGAGATTTTCTGGAAATCGGCTCTACCAACGTTTCTAAAATTTATTATATCTCTTTCATATAATCTATGCGGTTTCTCGAAAATGTTCTGTAATTCGAGTAACCGAAAATGCTTTCACCTTTAACTTTGTATAAAGTAACTATGCAACTGACAGCGCTACCTAAATGGAAATTTATATTTGAGGTTATAATCACATTCGTGTGCAAAACCAAGAATTATCTGTCATTTTTTGATATTTTCCGATTCTTCGCTTTTCTAGCTTTCTTGAAATCGGATTCAACAATTTTTTTAAACTTAGGATTTTTCTTAGCTATTAAATCTAATTTAAGCAAACCAAGGAGTGTCTCTAATACGTTTCGTAGTAGTTGTGAACAGCATGTTTTAAAAACAAATCATCATATGAAAATGAAAAGCTATATTTGAGTTTTCTGTCTTCGGTACATGTGACTGCATGAATTGAGGTAAAATCGAATGGCCGGAAGTGCTATTTTATCTTAACGATTTTTAAGGTTTTGCGATTTTCTCAAAACGGCTAAAACAATTTTTTTTTAAATTTGCATCGGTTGATAGGTCATTGGTGTGATTTTACTTGAACTTAGCGAATTATCTGAAAAAAATACGTGGAAGTGAGTTATTTAAGAAAATCTCTGGAGTTAAGCAGAATTTTGCGTTTCCAGTAACTTGGATGGTTGATCCTTGCAATTATCGTTTCCAAAATAATATTTGTGGAGATTTATTTGTTTGTATATCTATGTACGCAAGAGAAAGTCGTGCGTTGTTTCACACCAGATTTGTATACATATATTCAACATTCATTTTAAATACAACTATTCACATACTGTTGTGAACAACTCTGAATTAGTTTCTATACAAAATTTATCATATAGGTTACCAATAAAATTCTGTAGCGTATCAGAATGTTATTGTGTATTTTGTATTAAGATTCGAGGGATTATTAGTTGCAATAAGTTTTGTTGTAGGATAAGTTGGTCTTTATTATGTGGGCGTACTAAATTAAATTCTTATCGTAGGATCTAACAAGTAAAGTCAAGTTAAAATCGTTTTGTAACCTTCACATACTACTTCCCGAGTTTATCAGCATAGCAAACAATTGAAAAGCGTCCTATTGCTTGTGAATTTAGTCTGAAGACGGATTTTGGCTGTAATTTTAATCAATGAAATATGTTCGAATGACGGACTTGACGGTAGAAATTGACAAAGGATGTACTATTTATAGTTCTTGGAAGCCATTCTTAGGGCTACTTTGGAGGTTCAGACAGATCTTCTGAACGTGCGTACTCTGAAATACGTTCAAGTATGCAGTGTGGCAAAATATTTATAAATCGGGGATCTAGTTTTGGTTAATGCATTATTTGTATTAAGTGTTACCATTTATGTGTAACTGATATGTTTGATTTTGTTGTGTATTTACAGATTTATTTATGTTTAAAACTATTTAAATGTATTTTGCAGTTTCCTGTTTAAATCATACATTTGATTCTAATTCTAGGTACCTATTTAATATAACATTTTATTTTGTTTTTATCACTAGAGGGACATACTTGTATTAAATTAAATTAAATATAACTATTTATCTTCAATAATTTATTTTCGTTTACATATTAAATTTTCTTTAGTTCTTTATTAATATTTTAACATTTATTTTAATTAATAGAATTATTATATTTTAATATGGACTATTATTTTTGTTATTTAAATACATTTTTGATGTGCAATGTTTCAGCAATTCTTGCTACCTAATTAATTGTGTGTATTCATAAATTTGGATACGGAAACTGAAATTCTACCTGGTAATTAACTTGAGAATTTGGGCGAACGCGACTATATAGGCTGCTCAAAGGAACGTGACAAAAATAGCACGTATGTATGTGTATATTACAACGTAAATAGGAAAAGAGTTGATCATCGCCATGCTTTGCACTGTTTAGAAAGGTTTACCAATGCTATTTTCAAAAAGTTTGTGCAACTTCTTTGTTTATAACCATATCTAACATTGTCCTCGACCATTTTTACGCAATTCTTTGAAGTCAATAGTTAATGTGCTAAAAACCTTTTGCTTCGCCGTTTTCAAGAAAACAATAATAGCCTTAGTACTTATTAGTGACGTCATGTTGTACGCATATATAAATTAATACTTTTTATGAAAAAGTTTATTTTAAAATGACGCATTACGAGCGAGTGTGCCATCTAGCTAAAATCACAGGTTGTTAGATCTTTAACAGAAACTTTAGACGATATTCTGTAACAACTCAGGTTCTGTCGTTTTACCAAGTTCGAGCGCCAGCACTTTACTATGTTTCAGAATATGCCTTGATATTCTAGCCGCAAAAATAGACTAAATTCAAATCTATCAAGTCAATATGACGTCTATAACAAAAGTTAGAGCTGGTGAGGATTTCTTGAAAACGAAGTCAATAGGGAATTTTCATGATTACCTCCTAATCCACTTACAGAATTACACAGTGATTGCTCAAGGAAGCTTTTAATACATTTATTAGATGCAAAGAAGTTACAGAGACCATTCAAAAATGACATTTTTTGATTTTCCTGTATTTTTGCTAAACAAAACGATGATAACAAACTGATTACTTAATAACATTTCGAAGGTTAGGTGCATCTACGCCACTTCCGTCATTTAATCGGTACTTTACTTCTATTAATAATAAAATTACCTACTTTTTTCCTAGCATGCTTGATGGTTAAACTTGACGTGGAACAGATAACGTTTTTAGTGTAAAATCGGTTGAGAAAGAAACTTTTGGATTTTTCCAGAGAGGAATTGATAATTTTTGCGGTTGGGTAACTGGCTAATTATAAATTAGATAGTGTAGTTAGTAATACGAGGGCGATCTGATAATTAGCCGGTTTCCAAGAGATGGTGCCACTGATCACCGAATTTATATAATTTATGTAAAACACAATATGTTAGTAGGACGCATGTAAAGCTTTAGGCTTTAGCGCCATATATCACTTAGTTTATGTTTGACAGCCATAAAAAGCGAGCAACTTGTGATTGTGTTAAAATAATGGATAAAAATGAATTTCGTGTAATGATTAAGCATTATTTTTTGCGTGGAAAAACAAAGAAAAATATTGTTAAATATTACTCCAGCGAAATAAACTGTGATTTATTGATTTGCAGAATTTAAACGTTGTCGTACAAGTACAACTGATCAACATCGTTCAGATCGACTAATTGAAGTAACTACCAAAGAAATGATCGATAAAATCCAGCATATCATATCATTTTGGAAGATCTATGAGTGAAAGTGCGTGAGATAGTTGATATCGTAAACATCTTAAAGAACGTGTGTGTAACAAGCTATCAGCAAGATGGGTGCCGCGTTTGTTGACAATCGACCAAAAACGCAATCGTGTGGCCATTTCAAAGCAATCTTTGGCGATGTTTCAAAGTAATGCACATGAATTTTTGCGTAGATTCATAACTATAGATGAAACATGGATCCACCACTACACACCTAAAACAAAACAAAAATCAAAAGAACGGTTGAAGCTGGTTCAAGTGCACCAGCATCAGCTGGAAAAGTTTTGGCGACAGTTTTTTGGAATATACAAGGTGCAATAGCTATCGATTGTCTTAAAACGCAAAAAAACAATCACAGGAGAATATTATGTGGCATTACTGGACCAATTTTATGTTGAAATAAAGAAAAAATGAACGCATTTGGCAAAAAAAGGTGATTTTACATCGTCACAATGCACTAGCTCACACATCATGGAAAACTTAACAGAAATTGGATGAACAACGTTACCAATTGCTCCCGCATTCACCATATTCTCCTGACATAGCTCCCTGTGACTACTTCCTGTTACCAAACCTAAAAAATGGCTTGGCGGAAGGAGATTCAATACAAATGAGAAAGTTGAATGGGAAACTGATGCATATTTTTGAGGACTTGATAAATCGTACTACAAGGTTGGCCTAATGAAATTAGAAAAACGTTGGATCAAGTGTATCAAGCTAAAATGAGACTATGTCGAGAAATAAAATGATATTTTGAAGAAATAGTTGTGTTCTCATATTAAAACCGGGTATTTATCAGACCGCCCTCGTACTTAATTTGTGTTTACTCTATTGTTAGTTGTATAGTAACCTAATGTAATTAAAGGTAATTTTTTACAAACTGTTTATCTTTTTCTTGACATTACATTGTAATACAAGTAACTCCTACAAGAATTATTAGCTTACTGCAATTCCTTCCCCCAAGTGGTAGAAAATTAACCGTATGAGTGCCGATGAAGAATGATTCGCTACTATATTTTTATAAGTGATTTATTTACAAAATATTTTAAAATTACATAAACACTATCGACTATCTTGCAAATTAGGCAAGATTAGTCACCTATTAATATTGTTACGATCGAAAAATCAAATCCAACTGCCACATGAACATTTTAGGTCAAAGTAGCAATTTAAAATTAAAAAACGTACTATTCGGACTCATATCTCACCTTTGTGAATAGATAGGCCGTATAATACGTCCCTAGTCGCAGAAAATCATAATAATTTCAAAAATTAGAAACACCTACGGCCAATGAAAGCACGTCTACACTGAACAAGTACTTGCGGACTACTTCCTATCAGAGTACTAATTTTAGATTAAGGTTTAACTGGGCATGTCCTGTATACTTCAAGCTCTTTGAAAGGATGCAGCTCGCTGGAAAATTGCCAAAATTTTCTCAAAGCATTTAGACCGTTTAATTCAAACACCGCCAACCATAAAAAATCATACGAACCTGAAAAAATATTTATAATTATTACTTGTTTGTTGGGTTAAAATTTCAGAGCAAACCGTCCATTGGTTATGCGCAGGGACACTAACCCTGCCGCACTTCGAACGTTAGGCACCTCGAGAAAAGTAAATACTACACGTAAATACTAAGAAAGGGACGGTAGAAGAGTAATATTAAAAATTTATCATTTTGCATTTTAAAAAATGATAATAGTTTTCTTGATTTTTTGGGTTAAACAGATATACAATCTTGCTGATAAGTTTTAATTAATGTAATAGAAACTTCTATACAAGATTGATTAATTTGGATTCAATATTTTATGCCCATTGCATTAATTATTGCCTAGGAAATGTTTTAGTATTTTGCTTTATTTCAGGGCGTTATTGTTGATAAACCTAGACATTTTTATAATTGATAATTATAGTACAATTAAAATATTTATGGGATAGAATTTTTTCAATTTTTATGACGTTGTTGCTGCAAAGAAAGAAATTGCAAGTATTTAGGAACAATGATAATTGCTTTACATCATCCAGAACCTTTTATTCATAAATCCTGCTAAAATATTTAAAGCATTTATGATTTGAATTTTTGATTATCTTTCAATAGAAAAATTGTGATTATAAATTGTGGTGTCCTAATAGTGCATTATATAATACCAAGAGACTAACGTGTCTCTTTTAATCCCGAGAAGGAAATTTATTTCTCTTGTTATCGCTCGAGAAATAATCTCTGCAAAAACTAAAAGCCACATTAGTCTTGAGGTACGTACGTGGGGAGGTCAATACATTCACGTAATGGAGATAAAGGAGAGTGGAAAAGTACATTACGTTAATTTTGCTTTTCCAAATATTCTCCCTTGGTACTAATACATCTTTCAGATCTTTCGATCAACATATTTATACCTTTCTAAAAAAAGTTTTATCTTTGGCATCAAAATAAACAGAAATTACAAGTTTGACCTCAACGTCACTCGTAAATTTCTTCTCACGGAGCTGCTTTTTGAAATTGGAGAACAAATAATAGTCCGACGGTGGGCTGTAGGTTGGGTTGCTTAACATTTGAAAGCCACAATTTTGAATTGCAGTCATTGCAAAATAACTCCGATGCACTGGCGCGTTGTCGTGCAAAAGCATCACACCGTTTGTTAATTTCCCCCGTATTTTCGTGTTTACAGCATCTATTAGCTGCTTCAGCAAACCATCAGAGTAGGCCCTCGTTATTTAAACACTTTTATCTTTGTAACTGATGAGCAAGGTACCCTTTGTATCTCAAAAAACACTTACCATTATTTTTCCTGCCGATTGTGACACGTTGAACTATTTTGGGGTTTGTGTGCTATTTTTATGCTACTTAATATATTCCTGGTTAGATTTAGGCTCAAAATGCTAAGCTCAAGTTTGATCTTCCGTAATAATTCGGCTCAAAATTTCATCTTTGCCTTCTCGGCAGAGGTTTAAAAACTCGCCTGCACAGTCAATACAATATTGTTTTTGCTATGGTGTGACAATTCTGGGTACCCATCTTGTATTAACCTTTGACATACTAAGATAGGAATGTAGAATATTTAAAATGGTTGTAGGAGATACTCAAAAGATTTCTGCAAGTTGTTTCTTCCTCAAAAGAGCATCTTCAGATACAAGTTTTTCGGCCTTTCCCATGATGTCTGCGGAGGCGGCTTGAATAGGCCTACCTGGTCGGGGGTCGTCTTCAATCGATTCTCTGCGTTATTTAAAAATATTATGTTATTTATAGTTTTATGATTTTACTAGACAACCGTTGCCATAAATCGAAGATATCTCATTAAAAATGGTTTGAGGTGGTTTTTCTTGTTTTGTTAGAAATGTTATAACCGCACGAAATTCGATTTTCTCCATTGTCGATATTAAACATATTTTGCGACGGGATTCTAATTTTTACTTTAGCTTTAGATTTCAACGGTAAATGCGTCCACCATGGGCATTAAATCCAACTATGCTCGATTTAGCCTAGCCAAACTTATAACAATGGTTATAATTTATATTTAGGTATTATACTTCCACCTAAGGTTTTAATTTTATTTTTCCTTACTTACTTAAACTGGTTCATATCAACACGCGACATCACTATCTATTTGATATTTTTGTTCATTGTAATACCAATTGATGTTTCATAAATCATTATATTTCTAATTCGTTTAAATTATATATTTTTCTTTCGCGCAGGTGTTGCGGGTAATATTTGTAGTAGAGTTTCACTTATATGGAAGAGCATGTCTAACTTAGTTCATGGGAGACAGTCTGTCCCTAGAAGATTATATCTTTTACTTCTGCTATAGTAGTGACCTATTTGAATTCTTGCCTTTCGTGCAAATATGAATTATATTTGTGGCTCTACAATTGCGTCTTGTAGCACTTGTAGATTATGTGACAATTGGTGGTTTAATAGTTTGTTCGCTACTTGCCCTAGTTCAGAGTTATAAAATTAATAATTGATTTATGGTGTGATGGAATATAAAGTTAATGCTAATAATTAAACAGACTGTATATACACATGCTGTATATACAATATAAAAATACAATGAAACTTAGCAACTAATAATGCAATAAGTTGCTTGTTGACTTAGCAATATGAAAGCCATCGACACCTGACCTAAATTAGGATAAGTTAGAATAAG
>JAHWXV010461217.1:0-16788 GCA_024586415.1 Phrixothrix hirtus
GTGAAAATTCAATTTAAAAAGGGAGAAAATATCTAAGTAGAAAATAATAATTTACGAAAGGGGATTTAAATATTTCAAAACTTAAAAACGGACATTACATCTTTTTGAAATGTGGTTACTACATGTAAATTTTGTAGAAGCGTTTACTACCCAGAGAGTGTTTATTAATTTTTGATAAATTAAATTGAAAATCACAACAAAAGAATGTTAGACCTATTGAAGAAGCCTAACAAATCTTATTCCAGTTTCCTACCCGTAGGTCCAAATAAATATTTGGCTCCGCATATTGAATGCATTTATTTTGCAGATATTCTTCCTGAGTGGTTAAAGCGAAAAAGGAAACGTATGCCCTTTGTAATACTAATGATTTGGCGTGAATTCAAGGATCGCTGTAGTGGCTGTTATTTCTGATTCTTCTAAAAACAACTAATCAAGCGAACTCCGTGTTCAATTGAATAACTCGTTCCAGTCTCTTTTAAGGACCCAAGTCCAACATATAATTTAGTGTATAAAAAGGAAAAAGAAGAATTAGAAGAATAAAAATTGTCTACTTCTAAAGAATTTTATATGACTGAATATCCCAATGTACTACATTTAATCAAACAGTATGAATTGAGCGATCTTAAACGTGACTTATGTGTTATTAAACAAGAAGCAGAAATATTAAGTTTAAGCTTACAACAGTGGAACCTTTTATGAAGTACAGAATTCATTACCTTCATGTAAGTATATGGGAGGAGTTATGCATGGGTTAGGACTGCAAATTTAAATTCAAATTTTCTTTAGTTTTCATAGCTCGATGGTTTACAAATTAAATCGAGCCGTTATTTCCAATTCTTAACCTAAATTCACTTAGATTTTTATATCCCCTCCAGTCCCCCGGGCCAACCTGGGGAGTACGAGAGGATTCTTAATACTAATAGTTTAATATTAAAGATCTAAATATAGGGTTCCTAATTTATTACATGATTAATTCGTTATTCTTATTAGAAGACATTTTTGCGATTGTTTTTAATTGTTAGTTATTTATTGTTTAACGTTTGTAGTAATAATTATTTTTATATCTTAAAATGTTAGATTTATCACCAAAGAGTCTCCAGTAATGGTATCTCAGGACTGGCATGTTTTTGGGCCCCACAGCACTAATTATATAATGTCAATAGTAGATGTTAGGAAGTTCCAAAATTGTTGTTTTTTATTATTTGTTTTGATTTGAAAATGTTAGCAAGGTCAACTTGTTAATGTAGGTGTTGTTTATTGTAGTTGATTTTGACTTATTTAAGTTATTTAGGTTTATTAATACCTGACATATTGAGATTCTTTGTTTATATTTTATGTGTTTGAGCTTGCTATTCAGGTGTTGGTAAATAAAGATTATGCAGTTCTAGCCGTGTTTGGTTAAGTAATGTGATGCAAAATTTGTTTATAGACCCATTTGTGTATCTTTGTCTGTCAGTGCGTAATGCCTAAATTGCCATCTTATTGTCAGTTAGTAATTTTTGTTTCAATCTAATATTTAATTTGTTAATTATTAGCGTTGAGTATCTTGAGAATTTGCTTATGTGCATAGTAACTTATGTGCCGTAATATTCTTTACGAGGTGGTATCCAAACGTTTCTGGACTGATGCGATATGAATTCCAAAACTTGTGTCTATGCTACATTGTTGCCGTCACCTTTAAAGTAGTTTCTCGCCTCAAGTATACACCGATTTCAGCGCATTTCCCACTTTCCAAAGATTTCCTAGAAGTCTGTTTTTGTGAACGAGTCAAGCAGTGTTTGCGATTTGACTTGAACTTCTTCGACGGCCTTCCCATTACATTTTCGGGAAGAAACTGAAGTCGCACGGTGTCAAATCAGGCGAATAGGGTGGGCGGGGAACGATAATCATCGAATTTTTGTCAAAAATAACCCCGTGTGGAAAGGACTGTGCGACGACGCGTCATAGCGCATTGTCGTAATGCAATGCAAAAACTTTGTCATTCCAGAGTTGAGGTTTTTTCTGTCTGATGCCCTCGTGTAGCTGCCTCAAAACATAGCAGTAGAACTTAGAATTAACTGTTACACCTGGTGGCACGAATTATCCATGCACAATGCCCTTCAAGTTAAAAAAACGAACATGCTCTTGACATTGCGTTTTATTTGCCTGCCCGTTTTTGGTCCTGATGAACTGGGATGCTTGCATTGGCTTGACTGTTGCTTGGTTTTTGAGTCATTTTCATAAATCCAACTTCCACCACCTGTTATGATTTTAAACAAAAGGTAGCACCTTGCGATGTAAGTCGTTTAAGCTCAGTGCACGTATCAATCCGTTGTTGCTTGGAACAAATTTTGCGGCGACATGGTGCAATAACAGGTCTTCGTTTAAAATTCGCTGGCACGTTCCATAGCCTAATCCAAATTTAGTAGCAATGTCTTCAACAGTCTAACGACGGTCTACACGAATAGGTCCACCTTCGTGGACGTCGAAGGTCATCCCGACCGTTCGTCATCTCCGAGCTCTATTCTACTCGCTTTGAACTGGGCTTGCCATTCAAAATTTCAGGGTTCAGCTTAACGAACAGTCACTAAACGCTTCCTGAATCATTTTATATGTTTCAGTGGTATGCGCTTTTTTAATTTAAAACAAAATTTAATGTACGCGCGTTGCTCTAATTTTGCATCCATCGTAAACTTTGCAAACCGATATAGTTAACGCTTTATGCAAACCGTTGTACGGTAGCTGTTACTTAACCAAACAAGTTCAACTTCTCACGCATATTTATGACATGCGTGACTACTGTCCTCTATTGGTGCGCGCCAGTACTACTTTACATTTGAGTTATGCAGGAGTACTGGATACCACCACGTGTTGTTGAGTTGTCAGGTTACTCACGTATATCATGTCAGATCGTTTTTATATTGGAAATTATTAAAGATGCAGCGGTATTTTTTTATTTAATATAATTGTTTTGGTCTTTTTTAAGTAAAAAAAGTGTTTTTATTGAATTTTTGAAGTCAGGTGTTATTGATATTGCCCGTTTATATAAGATTCATGTATGTTAGTGTAGAAATGGTAAATTTGCTAGTTTTAAAATAATTTACATCATTAATTAGGAAATTAGTTACTATGTTGGAGCGTTACCGGTTGTTAATATAAGGCACAGGGGGGTTAGGTCGTTAGCAACTTAAACTTCATGGAAAGTACAGGAGGTGTAAAACTAAAGGATATGATTTATCCGTTTGGTTGTTTGTGAATTAGTCCATATGTTGTTTATTGGTATACGATAGGTTTTATGGGTCTCTTACTTCGGGTAGATCTATCTTTCCAGAATAAAAGATTTGTCAGTTGTTGTATTTAGTGTTATAAAGTCATGTTTACGTTTTATCATTTATCTTATTGTTTTATTTCATAGCAGTGTATTGATTGAATTACTCGTCTATAATGTGGAATTCTATGATGACGTGCTTTGCAGTTTTGATTATTGCGCAGTTGTAAAGGCGGTTTTCTCTCGTGTTTATTTTACATAAATGTCGGCTACGGACCATGCCTTGTCAGAAAGTGAATTAGGCTCTTAGAAAGGATGAAGATTTTGCTACGCTCACTAAATGTTATGTCGAGAAAACGTTCGTCTTTCCTTTGTTGATTCGTTCTATTTTATCTGTCATTGATTTAAGATGGTATTTGTAATATCGGATTTAATGGTTGGGATGTTTCGCAATATGTTTGTCACTTTTATCTGGTCACTATTTCTAAGTCAGTGACTTGGTGAGTTTTTCTTTACTTGTGGGTATGCGAAGATAATTCCAAGAATCATTAGCAAAGGATGAATCGACGTAGTGCTGAAAATCCCTACGAACCTGAGTATTGTTCCCTTTTTTACTGGGAAGCTTTTGTTTTGTTTTAATGAAGTTAGATTATGATTTGCAGGTACTAGCCGCACATACAATAATCGCCATTTGAACTAATGCAGTACAGTGGGTTTTTTAAATCTTTTTGGGCAATTCCCGAAATTTTTTGCAAAATATTGATCGATCTCTTACTCACGGTTTTAATATAATTCTTGAAATTCGGATTCTCATCAATTATCACTCCTAGGTATTTGGTGCTCTATGCTCTGGAAATTTTTGTATTATACAATTTTATCACAGGACTTCTTTATAGATTTCGCTTTACCAGGGTATATGAAATCATTTCCGGTGCTAGTAGTAGTATTCGTTTTTTGTTCCAGCTCTCTCAGAAATTCTAGTTCTACGACTAGCGCGATGTCGCCGGTTTATATCTAATATTGTTACATCCTGGTCTAATGTTAGGAGCAGGTTATCTATGATGATGTCCCAGAGGAGCGATCCACAAACGGATCCCTGAAGTATTTCCGTGGCGTGATCGTGTTTGTACCTTAGAGCAGCGTACTTGTCCAGACAGTAACTTATTATGGTTTCCAAGATGTCTCTTGCTATGTTTAGTCTTTGGAGGCCACGGGTGAGTACAGGCCATCAGAGACCTTCCAAGGCACTGCAGACGACTACCATAACCTTGCTTTGCTTGGAGAGATACTGCGTAATAATTTATTCGTGGCATTTTCCGCCGATCTAATTTTTCTAAAGCCGTATTGTTTATCATTGCTATTAACAGCTGTTTTATGTTGTGTGATCCTTTGGCTTCATAGTTTTTCTTAAAGTTTGCCTGTGGCGATGAGAAAGCATATTGCGCGGTATGTTTTGACGTTTCGAGAGTCTTTCCCTCTTCTTTTTTTATAATTATGCTTGCTAATTCCCGGAGGGTTGGAAATTTACCCTGTATAAGGCACTCATTAAAAATACCAGTAATGTAAGCATAAGTTGGTCTTGCAGCGCTTGCTGCTTATACCGTCACGGCTTGGTGCTTGTAGTAAGTCCTCAACTGTAGAACTTATTGGCCTATGGGGTGTAAGTACTTTTTATCTCCTAGTTATAGGATTGTCAGAGATTTTGTGTTCGCTCTTTAAGAGCTTTGATTGGTGATTCTTTTCATTTCCGTCTTTTGGAGTTTGACTGAGTTTCCTCTGTTTCTTATACTCCAAGCAGATGCGCCATTTCTGCGGCGTGGCTAAGGATCGCTGTAGTAATGTCACTAATGTTTTGGAGTTGACTATTTTTTGTATTATTGGTCTAGCTATATTAATTAGTTTTTGAATATCGATTCTTGTTACCCACGCTAGAAGGCTCGTTATGTTGATGCTTGATTCTGGCTGAGTGTTTTCTAGGGCTGTGTTGTTTGTTGTTTTGCTGCTTCTATTGACTGCAATGTTTGCATAGGTTTCGTTTCTTTCGCCTGCCGTTGGGCGCATCTAGGTCTTATGTTTGAAATGTTCATTCCCGCACTTTCAACGCTTCACGGGGCCCTGATAGTTACACTGAGAGGGGCAGAAGCGTTGGCAGCGTCTGCACTGTACTACTGCGTTTCATTTTCTCGGAGATTCCACCGAAATGGTCAGCGCGATTATATTTTTCGATTAAACACTTTTTTGGCGTTTTCTTTCGTTTTGTCCACTAGTAGATACAGTAGAGGCATAAGAAGTTTTTGGTTGCCTCCATCGTACATGCGGCGTACTGTAGTTACCGGCACGTTTTTATTAATTAAGTCTTTAAGGACTACGTTTTCGGACACAGATGCGGAAGTGGTAAGTAATTTTCCCGTCTTGTAGCATCCATACTATTTTTTTGAAACTGTCTATATCACCTGTTTGCAGGGATATTATGTTCGCGATGTTTTTACGTTGTTTATAATGACACTGTTATCATTGAATTTCTTGTTTAACGTTTTCCATTGTTTTTTATCCCGTACGACACTAGGTGTAATTTTTTGTGGTTTTACTCATTAAGTTGTCAATTGCACCGTTGTTTCTACTGTTGGAGCCTTTTTTACTTGTTGCGTTTTATTGAGTACTTCGAAGCGGTTTGCGACGCTAATTTTTGCACAAAGTTCCGTAGGTGAAGTGTTTGTAGTCTTTTTCCTTTTGTTAATCTTTCTGTTAATCTTCTTGTTTGGATGCAGTTCTTGTGCCTTCATCCTCTGAGGAATAATCCATTTCGGCTGCCAGGAATTCTCTGGCATTCAAGATCGCCTACTGTAATGTTGTTTTGCCAACTTCCGATGTCTGTTGTAGATTTTGCAGTAAGGCCGATGTATTCGGTTACTGCCTGTTTTTTTATTCTTTGTTCCATATCGAGATGTTTGTATTTGACATCGTTAATTTTTGCAATAATGCTTCTTGGAAACGAATCCGTTTTTTTAGCGCTTCACGCTGATTGCCGGCTTTGTAACTAGCCAGGACTGAGTATAAAGCTTTTTGCATGTCTGACGAATTTTCGCAAATTTTGACGTTAAAAGGAGACTTACTTGTGTAAACATTTAACTGTGTACTACACCCGATTCACTACTACATATGCAGAAGGGACGTAAGGTACAGCACACTATGACACAGAAAGAACACCTACAATACGCATTGGTTGCTCAAACCAATCTGGATTCGATTGTCTACCCTCTGCCCGATTGTTAAAACTCGTTAAGTCCTTACGAATGTGTCTTTGTTCTTATGTTTGTCTACATGTCGTTGTCTATTTGTATCTTGTAATCTGGTAGGAGTTTCATATTACGTATATTGCGGTCTCCGTTCAAGTTGTCGTGAAGTTCTATCTTCTTTTTGCATTGTACTGATTTCAGTGGTATTTCTCAGTTTATTGGCTATTATTTTGTATGGAAAGCTCGAGGGATTGATCTTTAATTCTGTGTAGGTAAACTTAATCCAACTTTACCTTTTGGTAGTGCAATTGTTCTTACATTAAAAACTGAAAACCTTTAGTATTTAATCATGGCATTTAGTACTTCCCTTCTTAGATCAACTAAACCGTGGTTCCCAAAGGTTGTCTTTGTTTTGTGTTTTGGATAATGCATGGGGTGGCTTTCTTAGGTGCTGTAGTTATGGAATTCGTCAGTTTTCTAGCATATATGTTTAACTTCTCTTTTTGGTTTATTGTTGGGAGTGGTCTAAAAGTGTTTTGTAATATGATCCAGTTTGCTTTGTTTCAGTTGTAAGTTTTGTTAGCGTTGGTGATTGTTCTTGTTTCATTTTCTTATTAGTTGAAAGGCAGTAGTTTTATGGTTACTTACGGTTTCGACATATCCAATCATGTTAGATGTTTGTAGTGTGCATAAGGTAACATCTATGTTCGTTTGTGTGTTATTTTCTTCATGATACGTGGGAGGGTTATTATATTAATTCAGGACCTCAAAATTAAACTCCTGAGTTAACTATAAGAGTTTTTCCCCTTTTTCGTCTGTTCTATTATGCGAATTCGCGTCAGCATCCATCGCATATATCCAGCTTCCTGAGTCTATTATATTCTCCACGCAAATTCAATCGAGGTCACATAGCTGGATTATAACTATATCAGTGATTGACTTGATCAAAATTACAATAGCCGACACCTTTAGTTGCTTTTAAGCTGGATATTATCTTTCTTGATGAAGTAGCAGTACAGCACAAATCACGAATGGTGTTTATTTATTGTCTCCTCAAAGGTGAGTTCGAAAGATGTTTATTCATAATGAAAACAGGAGTCCTTCAACAATTCTTGCACATGCTGTTAATTTGAAAGAAACCTAGGAATGAATGATTATTTTACTACAATGTATATGATGAATACAAATGGCAAGTGTGTTGTAATTTCAAGGTTGTTGCGCTTTTGCTGTTCCACAGGGGGGTTTTAATACGAGCGCTAATCATTTTACTTCGCCTCTGACTCATTTATATGCTGATGTAACTATTTATTTTCATATAAAGTAGACGGCTGGTATGTGTAGACAAACATTACAAAACTACAAGTTTAAACCTGTTAGCGCTTGTATGCAGTACACGTCTGATTTCCAGCGAGTTACATACCAGTAGTGAAATGGAGCGTGTCGAGAAACGAGCTATTATTAAGTACCTGAAATTAAAACATATGACCAACTAAAATTCACCAAGATTTAGTGGATACATTAGGGAAGTCTGCAGTATCATATGACATAGTTAAAAGATGGTTACGTGAGTTTTAATGTGGTAGGCAAAGGTGTACAGATCAACATGCATGTGGAGCATCCACAACTGTCGCCATCCAAGAAAATGTTAAAAAGGGTTCATGATCACGTGCTGCAAGATCGACGAGCGACCCATTAGGCAAATAGTTGAGGATACAGGCCTATCATATCATGTGGAATAAAATATAATTACAAAGGAATTGGAGATGAAAAAATGTTAACAGATGCTCACAAGCAGATACGAATAGACATTTGCAGCTGCCTTTTAACACGGTATAGACAAGACATGGGGAATTTTCTTGCCATGGATGAATCTTGGATTCATCATTATGACAGACAAAGATTTAAAGCAAGAAATGAACATATCGGGGCTATCCACCACCGAAAAAGGTCACGTTATCTGCATTTTGGGATGCCGAAGATGTAATTTTAGTGGACTTCTTAAAGAAAGGGACCACAATTACAGGCGCTTATTATGCTAATTTAATTTCCGAACTGCAACAGTCAGTTAAAGAAAAACGTAGAGGAAAGTTGCGCAAAAATGTTCTCTTGCATCATGGTAACGCACCCAGCCACACATCTATAATTGCAAAGGCTGCAATAGCTGAAGTAGGTTTTGAATTGGTGGAGCATATTCGCAATACCTAGCTCCTAGCGATTACCGACTGTTTCCGAAACTTACAGAACACTTGCGTAGAACTCGATTTTCTTCAGATAATAAGGCGATATGTGCGGTAAATCAGTGGTTTGCAGAGGTTGGACAATCTTTTTTCCGAGAAGCTTTAGAAGTGTTAGAATATTGATGGGACAAATGTTGTAAACTCAATGGGCACAATGTTGAGAAATAGAAGTCACATATTTGAAATATTGTTACTGTAAGTAAGTCAGCGGTGGATCAAAAGGATCAACTCTTGTTGTTACTTTGTTTGTGAGATAGCAGAGACTCAAAGGGCCACTATATGAAACGAAAACGGCATGAGCGAAGTGCCGGTGACGTTGGTAAATTTAAAATTGCACATGCCCCTATTGTATATAAAGATAGATTTATTCAAAAAATTTGGTACAAACTTTAGATAAAGAAGGTTCAGTGTTTCAGTGTTTAAAACTTGCGTTAGTGTTGCTGACTGATGCTAAACTGAAGGAAGACATATCTTTTAGTCCTCAAATAAAAAATCTCATGAAACATCCGGATTTCGCTAAAAAACTGAATAGAAAGGAATTGTCTAGCTGAAATTTCATTTAAAAATGATACATTTGATTTATTCAAAAAAAGAACGCAAATTACGATCAACTAATTGGGTAGCTTTTAACTTCCAAGGAATTTGGATGCAGTATGTTCACAAAAGAGACTTCCTTGCACTCACATCTATTTTTCGCTCGAATTTAAGATACTTTAGCGATGAACAAGGTGAATAATTTAATAAAGATATATTAGCAATGGAACATCGGTATTAGCGAAGCTGGGTTCTCATCACAGAAAGTCTGTGATGGGAGATTACTGCTTGTTACTGACTGGGAAGATACGTGAAGTTGACCGTAAAGGAAACTCAGTTTGGTTACCTTTTCCCATACGAAATAGGTGTATTTTACTTATTTATTGCATCTTAATTTATATGTTTTTAAATATCTTAATCAAGTTGTATTTCTACAATATTAAAATAGTTCAAAATCGAACTTCAGTGTACGTCTTACACTGAATTTTTCCAGGTAATTTGACGTATTCAAATATAAATTTGGAAATGTTAGGCACGATATGAGAAATTCTCAAATAATATTTAGTTGCAACAGAAATAAAGTCATTAACAATGGCATTATTATTCAAAATACAGAAAAAAGTTGTAAATTTGTCAACTAATGCACGTAGTAAGGTTATTTAAACTTGATGAGGTCGCAATAGTCGCTTTCAGTTATCCGAAACTCCGCGTCGTCCGTTATAGTTGCTTTCTGTGACAATCGAGACTGACTGTACGTCAAAATGAACGATAGTACGAGAGAATTTGGGTTTAGCAACCTATTTGAGTTTGAGCTAAAGATATGTTATACATACATTGCTTTTATTGCATTCAGTAGTTCTCCCTTTGACAGAGTATGGTGTAAAGAGAGAACTACTGAATGAAATGAAAGCAATATATGACGGAAGCAGAACGTGCGTGAGAGTGAACGGTATGGTTAGTGAGCACATTGAAATTGAGCAAGGTGTGAGGCAAGGATGTGTGATGTCTCCTTGGTTGTTTAATATATTTATGGATAAATGCGTGAGAAGTGCATGTGATGAGTTGAGTGATATAAATATAGGCAGCGAAGATCTAAAAGTGTTGATGTATGTAGATGATGCAGCACTAGTAGCTAAACGCAACGAATGTTGAATAAATTTGTAGAAATGAATGAAAGAATGGATTGGAAAATTAGTAGTGGCAAAACAAAGGTAATGGCTTTCAATAGGAAAAGTGAAAAGGAAATATGTCAGCTGATGTTGGGTAGCGAGATAATTGAGCAAGTGAACAAGTTTGTTTACCTTGGCAGAATGTTTGCGAATGATGGGCGAGAAGATAGTGAAATTGAAAACAGAGTGAATGCTGGCAGGAGAATAATTGGTAGCATGTGGTCAATAACCAAGAGTGAAAAGTTAAGTATGGAAGCAAAGAAGGCTGTGTACAATAGTATATTTGTTCCAACTGTTTTATATAGCACTGAGACTTGGGTATGTCAGAAGAAACATATGAGTAAAATAATCGTCATAAGTATGAGGTGCCTAAGAACTTCATGTGGCAAAACGAAACGTGACAGAATAAGGAATGAATGGATGATGGATATGTGCCGGCTTAAGGAGACACTGCCTGAACTGTACGAAATAAGTGCGTTAAGATGGTTTGGACATGTGGAACGAAAGAGTAATGAACGATTAACAAAGAGAATATATGAGGCAGATATAAATGGGAAACTAGGTAGAGGTAGACCGAAAAAGAGATGGGTGAATATGATTGAAGAAATTGTAAAGGAAAGAGAATACAGATAATAGGGAATAGGAGAGCTTGCCAAAAACATTGTATAAATTTAATGGAAGCAAAAGAAGTGTGTAAGGATAGAAAGGAATGGAGCAAATTAGTGAGTGGGTGATAGTAGGATTGGTGGGTAATAGTGGGATGGTGTGGATACTGTATAATGCTGAGAATCGTGGTGTAGGGTAGTGGTAGTGAAATAGGTGAGAGGGGGTTGGTGCATGGGCGCATGCAGTGGTTGTGAAGGTGGAGGCTCGATATTGGGTTTTGCCTACCTCTCTAAGGGAATGGCATGGTTGGTAGTAGTAGTAGTAGTAGTAGTAATGGGAGATGTATATATTTTATTAAGAAAACATTATGAAGAGTTGCACCTAAACTCGTCACACGTTTCCTGCCATTAATTCAGTGAAGTTTGCTTATTTACGATTGTGATTGAAGTTGCAGCAGGAAAACAAATTCGCTTTGCCGACATGTTATGTACATTTTGTTATACGTACTGGAACCTCGCTGAACTTGGCTGTGTCAAACTCCTAGTACCATTTATTGATGTACGTATTTGAGAAAAAGGCATATACGTATTTAAATTTTTCGTCCGCTGATAAATTATCAACTCGTTTCAGGCTCGAACTCATATATTTGAAGCTCATAGGTAAAATACGAACTGCTGAACCACTGAGGCTAAAAATAGTTAATAATGTGATAAATTGAGAATATTTTTTGATTGAAAGGCAGTGTATGATATACTAGCGTAGTAAAATTATTAATATTTGCATGAAAACTCAAGATTATTTTAATGGAAGAAGTTAATTGAATTATAAAAATGTCATGCAATATCGATAATTGAAAATGAACGGCGTATTTTGAGAACATATTAGAAAGAAATTGTAATTAGTTCCTTAACTCGTATTAATTAGTTGATTCGAGGAAAGCACGAAATAGTTTGATTTGAGAAAAACAATTTCCAAACATAATAAAATAATAGGGAGAAACTTCTGTAACTTGAATTTAAACAAATAGAATTAATTTTCATAGATTGTGTCATAAACTTGTTAACATTCAGTGTTCGCTTATTAAAACCTACATAAACGCTTTAAAATTTTACGTGTAAATAAAATTTTTAAATTCCCGGCTTTTTCCTTTTTCGCATCGCAACGGCTTATAATAATACGTTCAACTGAAAATGTTCAGAAAAACATCGTATATGTATGTAACGTTTATACGGCACGAAAGATTTTTTGCTTCATCTCTCGTGTACACATTGCGGTTCCAGTGAATGAACGTTTCGAAAAGGGTCCTAGGGAGTTGAATGCGTGCGGAAATTAACGTTCCCTGTACTCACATGTTTCAATCCGAGAAATATACGGCAGTTGAATCCTAACTTAAGAGTACAATTTTTATGGTACATGTAAAACTTAAAATGCGCATTATAACTGTATAAAGTATACTAAATTTATGCTGAATTATACTTTAATCTAAATGGAATATGGAATATATCACAATATATAAGATTTAGAAGGCATATGAATTTTGCAAAGCTATTTAAATTGCACATTATACAATCTTGCTTATAAATGAGCAAGAAATATAACAATTTTTAAGGCATAAAATTCTTTATCTGAATTTCCTTCAGTATTCTAGATATTCTAAATTGCTGATTAGTAACTTTATTTATTTTATAGGTATTTTTCAAGTTTTAGCACTAAATTATTCAAAGTAGAAGCTAAATGTAGGAAAATATGTAACTTAAAATTTTTCCAAATATAAAACGATGTGTTATGCTCCCGGTGTGCCATATAGATGTTTACAAGGAAGCGAGTAGGAAAGCTAAGGAAAAATATTTCAGTGCTTACGTTGCATTCAATGTAATATCTTCATAAAACAAGATCACTTTTGTAAGACTTAGGACCTTCTAGGTGTCTGAATGTGAAATCTCAACAAAAGAGCTCCCGAATACCTCCAAAAGAGATCTTAGAGAAATCACCCTACGTTCGCTCGAAAGATTTACTCACTCGAGCTGAATTGCCTCTGAATTGGTGGATACGAATGCCGCCAAATGAATAGGAACTTTGCATTCGAATTTTTATTAAGCCCCCGTTAAGTCGGTGGTAATACCTTACACGTTTAGAGTTATTTGAATTCCTTTCTTTCATAAAAGCTTAAATCTGTTAGATTTGTAATGATAAAAATAAAATTTCAACATCCTCTTGCACTAAAAATCATTTAGAAAATGGGTGGTTTAAAATTCAATTAGATTACTTGCCTTTAAAATACGATAGACTTGTAACAATAAATTAAATGAGCAGATATAAAAAAAATTATTTATTATCCCTTATACACTCTCCTAAATTCGTCAGCTTAATAAAATTTTATTAAACACATCGGGTTAAAATAATGAAAATAAATATTATCTTACAAAATATTCCGCTAAAACCATTTACTATAATATTTTTATCCTATTTTATGGAATAAAATTCCATTTGATGAAGTTAAGATTGAAACATTACTGGAAATTTTTCTGAACTGAATTTTCAGACTTCAATTTCTAAGATCACTATATAATAAAAATCCTATTTAAAAGGGATTTTATACTTAACGGACAAATATGACACTACGACTGAGTGTAAGGTAAGACTTCGTTTGTAATGCGAAATTAATGGTAGACTTACACTTTTGTCATTGACGTTCAACTAAATAATTTATACCTCGGGGTTGCGTCAATGGAGAGTGGATCAAAAGCTCCCTGTTGATATTTAATGAAACAATTTTTACTTGTAGGGATGTTTTACTAAATACCAAGTGACCTTATAGCTGCAATCTATGTGTCTCTGTTTAATACAATTAATGTTATTCATTAATTGCAAGGTTGCAGTCGTCAATAGTAAGATGAGGACGTAAAAAAATCCAAACTTTTAACTTATTAGTATTTAGTCAGAATAAATTCTTTTTATACAAAAGTTACAAAATGAAGAACGGAAATAGAAACTAATTATTTTATTTAAATGATTTCTAATTGTGAATCAAACATTTACTAAGAAATGATTAGCTTAAAAAATAAAACACACATATGAAATGACCACTATTAAGTATATTTATTAAGTGCCGAGCGCCATATCAATTAATACAAGAAACCAATAAAATGCTCAGAGCAGTTTGTACCAATAATTTCTTTTGTCAAAATTTTGGAAAAATAAACTATGTTGGCAATTTTATTGGTTTCGAGAAAATTATTAATTGTATAAAATTAAGCATTTCCAATTTAAGTTCTATTTAGATATTAACAAAAATAATTGTTATTAAACAAGCATATTGCATATATATTGCAATAGATTAGAAATATTTATCGTTGTAGAGATATACAGAGTACTCAAAATGTCTTAACCGGGCTTTATATTAAGAAAGTTCTAAATAAATTTTTTAGCATTATACGTATATTTTGGCTATTTTAAAAAATTTGTAGTTCATTTTTTAAATAGAACATCTTGTATATTTCTAGTTTTTTATATTATTTTTGGCAACTTGTTTCAAAATGATTAAGCTCACAGTTTTCGAGATATTTAAGCTTCTGTTAAATACATTGAAACATTTGGGTGACTATTTATTTAAAAGGTAGCAACGAATAATAAAAGTAACTAAGAATTTACAACTAATCTAAGACCCACTTGTCAAAAAATGGTAAAACCAGTTGTACAAAATCAAGCTGTAGCCGAAATACAGGGATTGAACCAAAAGTGCAATGAAAGGTTACGATAAAACTTAAACGGCAGCACATACCTAGTAATCCTGGTTTGTACTAAAAACAGCAGTCCAAATTCCAAAATTTTGGTTAACGTGTGTTGTATTTAGGATAGAAACTGAAGAAGATACAGATAGTATATAATAACTAGGGGTTTACACAATAACTAAATAATTATATATTGTGTAAATAAGGGTTTGGGCATGGGTAAGTTTCCGTGGTCGCGAGCAACGAACAATTCGAATTACACCTGAACTACATGCAGTACAAGAATGAACCAGTGGGTTGTCACAACGTCGAAGAAGGCATATCACGTTCTTTGGGAATGCTCCTTAAACTATTATTACTCGACAAACAGTTAAGTTTAACAACAAAAGAGACAGTCCCAAATTAAACCTTTTTATCTAATTGCATCTTCAAAATGTTGTCGATTTACACCGAAATAATGGCCTAATTGGCCACAAAAGCCAAACGCCATTCTTTAAAAAATTAAAGAGTACTTGTGCTGCTTAATTTCATATTTTTTGTTCTAGTTCTGCCAAATTGTAAGGTTGGTTTTTATAAACTTTGCGATTCAGGTAGCTCCATAAAATGGAGTCTAAGATGTCAGGTCTGGCGACCATGCTGGACATTCTATAGCACCCTTTAAGCCTATCCAACGACTCGGAAGAATTTGATCTAATGCCTACATGCAATTAACTAATAATGAGGTGGTGAGTCGTCCTGTTGAAACCAGAAATTGTTAATTAGGAAAGATGTTTCTGCAGGGCGGAATCATTTGTTCTTGCAGTAACGATAACTAACAATTTCAGTAAGGTTCTGATGAATGAAAAAGGTTCCATAATTTGATCACCAAACATTCCTACCCACGCATTTGTAGTAGATAGATTAGTATCAAAATTGTCCTATTTAACCTTCCATTTGGAGAGAAAGCGACTTGGTCAGATAAAAATAGGTTATTGACAAAGTTAGGAAAATAGTTAATTGCCCCACCGCGTGTTAACAAAATTGTGCATCTTTGTCAAAGTGATATTCTGATAGCTCTTTCAGCAAAGTAGGTTTGCAATAATGCTGTTTTGCTTTTTCTAAATGTTTTGAATGAAGCATTTACTAACATTGCAATTTGAAGCCAATTGTCACAAGATGAAATCGAAATAACGTATGTGGCAGAATCACCAGTGTCTAACCACGGCCGGCAAAGCTACAGTGGAGCGAGGTATGGTTCTTCGGTACTGCGACGCTAAACACTGTCGGGAAAATAAGTCTAAATCGGTAAATATGGGCGCCATTGTTCTCAAGACAAGCTGCAGACAGGCGGTGTTCGAAGAACATCCTGTATGTTACGATATAAATTGACCTTACCTTCAAGCGGAAAACAGACGCTAAACGGTGCTGCAGAAACTGGATTAAAACTGAAAGAAATGCTCCAATGCTAACGGTGCTCATTCACTTGAGATCACACTGTATATAAAAAGAATCAATGCATTGATGCTAACTAAAAATTCAATTACTAATTATATTTACTTGCAAAAATTGAAAGCATGACGTGCATAGATTAAGATAACTAAGGGCTGATTCCAAAACTGACTATCCTGTATTTTGAAAAGGCGATACTTATTGTTGGTAACTTTAAGTTGAATCGACTTGACACATAGGCCAAGAAACGTTGCAAGTTTCATGAATTATTTTTAAAGATGCTGAAGGCAGTTTAATCTGTAATCAACGTTTGTAACAAAAGTTTTCTTATACACTTAATCAAATAATGGTTGTGAATTAAACAATAAACTTGGCCAGGCAACGCTGACTCGATGTGGCTATAACTTAACCAGTTATATGTAAATAAATAAATAAAAGAATGAATAGAGCACCGAACATACTATATTGTTTTCAAAAATTTCATTTTACACCTCACACTACAGATGATTTCGCGTAGCGAAATTAAATACCTAACTACTAAATGAAATTAAAACAGTAACTTTTACATTGGCCACAACAATGGAGGTTTGTGGTTATTTA
>JAHWXV010461221.1:0-15228 GCA_024586415.1 Phrixothrix hirtus
TATATATATATATATATATATATATATATATATATATATATTTAAATACGTTTTTCTTAGACTATTCAGAAATATAACTATATTGAAAATATTATTATTCCACTTCTCGTCCCACTTAAATCCTTTTGTCGATCACCGCTAAAAGCTTTTCAATTCAAGAAAATCTTCCATAGTTTGTACTCTCCAAATTTAAAAACCGTTCATTAAGTGCTTTTTGAGTTATCGTAAGACATCACGCTAAAATTGAAACGAACCTATTCAGCGAACTTATTTTGTTTCATAAACATATTTAGCTTTTAAACTATGGGCGTATCTACCTTATATTTTGTTTTTTGATGAAAATTTTGCAATAATTTTTAAATTAGTTAAAAATTTAAAATATAAGAACCTTATATCAAAACATGATACTACTCATGTAAACATATTTTTCTTGGTTTATGTCCGCAATCATTTCGAACTGCTAATTGATTACAGTTTTTGCACGTGTATTTTGCAGAGAGAAAAATAAAACCCATCTGTCTTTGTTTTACGTATTATATATCAAAGGCTAGTTCGGTGATACAGTGGTTAGCATGCTGACCCAATATTTAAAGAATGTGGTTTCAAACCCGGCTGAAGTTATAAATACGGCTTCTTTTCAGTCCAGTATTAATTTTTACTGGGCGTAAAAGCACCTTCAGGTTCGGCTAATTCTAGTGGGTATGGTGAAACGACTATACCAATTTTTTCATTCCAAAGCTTTAGTCATAAAAATAAATAAGCATATATTTTTAACTGACTATCTATGGGATCTATCACAAATACCTTATTAAACTTTAAAAGTAGAAGACGAAATTTATGTGCCTTAATAAATTCGCAATAAAAATTCCGGAGTAATATAATTTAATTTAAGGGACTTTACACAAGCGGATCGGTAGTATATAAACGCATCTACACATGTTTTATTGAATTTTGTTTAAAATAACAGATACTTTTCCATGATTCAGTTTGCTTTATTTAATTACACCGTATGTACGATTCCGGAAAAAGCAATGTCCCTACAAAATAAATTGGTCAATTTATATAGGCAACACAACTAACAAGCTGTTTTAAGATACAGCATTCCTTTTAAAGCTTCCTTATTTTTGAAGTCCTTATTATCTGCGTTATTGATATAAATTGACTACATAATTATTCGGGAACTCTACATAAATAAGACGTAAACTTAAGATTCTTATAATTTTAATCTAATCGATCTCATTTAAATAATATTTGTACAATTTATGTGTAGTTGAAATGTAATAAATGAGTTCTATCTATCACATCTTATTTACAATAATTGCTGAAATATAATTATACCAGTACATATTTTTTTGTTGTTTTTTACTTAATACTTGATAAAAAATAAATATATTTAAGTTTATATTGTGCCCTATTGCAAATATTTTCATTAATTGAGATTGAGAGCTGTTTCTTACTTTTTCTGTCTAGTTTTTACCGGAAATATATGTTTCCAAGTCCCCTCAGTCCAAATAACATTTTTTTAGAAATTGGCGTACGCTCGCAGGCATGGACACACGCATGCACGAACGCACACACGCACTCCATTGAATAAAGAGTAGGCAGGAAGGAGCCTATTGATAATTACTGTGAACCAAAGTGGTCATCAGAACATGGCTGTCCTTGACCTAATTTAACCCAATTTTTTACAAATCTATGAAGCTGTACATTTTTATCTTTGGTTTCTTTCGGTTTGGAAGTACCACAAGCCATACAACTCACCATTTTTATGTTTATGAACAGTACACAAAATATTACAACTACACAAAACTACAATAATGTTATTAAACAAAAATTAACTGAAAACTGAAAAACTCAAATTAAAGCATTATAAGAACACTTTCAACCAACTAATTTTAAACGCAGTCATGAAGTGTGGGGGAATTTTGGTCAAATTTTAAACTGTACATCTAGATAGGAAAGGCTCCTTCCACCCTAATCTTTATTCAATGACGTAATCACGTACGCACTCACGCGTGTACGCACGCACGCATATGCACACGCAAACGCGCGCGTCTCTTTATTGTCCCGTTTACGAGGATTCTTCAAAATGTTTATATCCTAGAAAAATCAAAAGAACAAAAACAAGCAGGTTACCTCTGTTATATTCAAAAATCGGCAAAAGTTCTCGCATTTTGTGATACAAGGTCTACTCAGAACACGGCAAAACTATAGGGATGGGGGGTATTCTACATTACTAACTAGGTATCAGGTAACATTGTAGAAAATTTCCGTGTGCTTTTCCTGTAGGAAAATTCTAAGACTTACAAGCCCTTGATTATGCTGCAGAAAATGAACGAAGTTGTCTTGAATTGATTAGCCCTCCCTATTCGCCCGAATAAACAATCTAAACGGGAAAAAGTTCTCATCAAATGGAACAGTGACGGTTATTGTGGAGGAGCAGTTTACAGACTAAAATACAAAATTTTTTAAAGGCCCAGAACCACCTTTTGGGCGTTCTGTTACGTAGATAGAGGATTACCTTAAATAAATTAAAATTTGTTTTTAAATACAATAATATTTTCTATATTAGGCTAACTTATAAAGAGTGAATATAGATAATCCATTTTTAACAGTAAGTTACCTTATTAAATTGCTTAAAAATTGCTGTTTGCGAAACGTTAAATAAATATTGTATAAGAATACAACTTACCGTACTTTATAACTGAAAGCTAATCCAATTGTCAAAATGCTTCCAATAATTGAACACATAATTGTAGCAGTAGATAATTTAAAGTTCAATTGTAGAACAAAAAACATAAAAAATATATACGTTAAAAAGAATCCTCCAATAAAACCAATAATACTTTTCAAAGTAAAATTTTCGCAAGTTCCGTCATTTCTTAAATTAAATAAAGTTTTGTGTATACAAGAATGTTTTGGAAACGATAACATCTTCTTATAGCGCCTTTTTAAACCAATATTAAAGTCAATCCAAATATTACGGATTCTGTTTCGTAAGGTATATTTCGGCCGTTTTCCTTTGTTAATTTCAATAGATTTTAGTTTTTCGTCATCTAATTCCTTCTGTAACTTTTTGAGTTTTCTAGCTTTAAAAATTAATTTGATAAAAGCCATTTTTAGTGAAACTATTTAATTGATGACTTAAGCTTCAAATCAGTCAATTTTATTACGCGCGTTTCTAAGGAAACTACAAATTTTGAATATTATTTTTGCGAATAAGTACAGTCAATATTTTCTAGAAAATTAAACTAAAGCCAATTGCCAATAATGTTTTCCTCTGGAAGGGTGGTGGGAAACCTTATATAAGGCACATTGTCACTTGTTGATTGCATTTGGCTTCAGTTTATTTAGTGTTTCTGTGCTTTGAAGTATAAATATAAATAAGTAAGTTGAAATACTTTCTAAATGTAAATATTAATAAGTTACTACATTCATTTTATAAACGAAGCTTTTTACCCGCTAATTTACCTTTTACGTTTAATGCATTATAAATATTTTGGTACTTAGAATTTTATTTAAATTTAGCTTCATAAAAGTTATCAAAATAATGCACGTATAGGGTCTAATTACTTATATAGAACAAAGGTGTGATAAATGTCTTAAAACTAAATAGAAACCTTAGAAATGCTTTATTCTAACGAAACTTTTTTCCAGTATTTAATCTATATATTTTTAAGCTAAACATTACAATTACATCATAAATATAGTATCTATACAATTCTATTTATAATATATTAATATGAGTTTAATTTGTTATTGATTTATTTGAATAGGAATGGACGTAGATGAATATAAAATACGAGGTAAGTGAAATAAATAACTATTATATAAATTCTATGTAAAACTCTAAATGTCAATATTAACTCAAATACATGAGTGAAAATAGTCAATAAGTTCTATTTTATGTAACGATAAATTGAATTGGATTTGTAGAATAAAATCGCAGTTTTAATATTGTTGTCAAGAAAAGCACGCTATATGTTGTAGACAAATTGAAGTAAACTGATATTTTATATTGTTAGAATCAATTAATTTAAACGTTTTCAGTGTTACATAACATCGTTTTCGACGTGTCGCTATCAAATTGATAACGTTTTGATTGACGCGTCGAACAATTTGTTTATTTAAACGGTAGTTAAAACTTCAATTTTAGGTGAAAAGAAAAATTCTTTGTTAGATATCTGGCCGTTAATCTTTACATATGTAAAAAATGTCTTTATTGTTAATATTGCAAAATAAAAGTTATAAAATCAGCAATTAAATCAAGATTTCAATATTATTAATGTTTAAAAAATATTACATAATCGATGCAGATTAATTAGTCTCTACATTTATTTATACAATACATTTGTAATATAAATAAACATTTAACAATACAAATAAAATTAATATGGTCTAGTTTGATATACTTGATGTTAATAATACGATCTAGCTGGTTCACCTTTGCATTTATTTCTATGCGCTTTATTATATTTGAACTTATTAATATATGATTTTAGAAAGTTTATTTTGTTTCTTAATTTATTTAACACAGTTGCAGGCGATTTTTTATTAAACGCGAACTTTTAAAAATGGTAAAAGGCTGGCCATCTTACTGTATTCTAATTCTAGGTTATGGTCGGTGCGCTTGGTTTGGTTGTTAATTCTTGCTATCTGACCGGAATTCTATACACTTTATCTAAATGTTGGTAATTAATTTTGTTTACTAGTATTGTCCTTAAGAAATATGTTTTTAATATTCTTAAGCGAAATAGTCTCATTATTTCAGGGGCTAACGCGAGTACGCGATTAACCAATTAATGTAATTTTAAGTAAGTTTGCTGGTTTCGCCTATACAAAAAATGGAGTCTGTTTAATTATTCATTAGTGAAATATACTCAGTTAATTGTAGCGATTACTTAAATTAATGTCGGTTATTTATACGATGGCTGCTATGAATGAGATTCAAAGCAAATTATAGGAACTATGGTAATGAAAATGCACATGTTCAAAGTAGTCCCCTCCAGCATCAATACACTTTTGAAGTCGAATTTTCCATTAACAAAGGCACTTTGCCACTCGTTAACAGGGATGGAGCCAAAATACTCGAAGATGGCATAATCGATTTCTGCTTCTAAATTAAAACGACAATCTCTTTAATTCTTTTTCAAATTAAAAAATAACCAAAAGTCGCACATTGCGGAATCCGGTGAGTAGGGTGGTTGTTCAACAACTTTGATGTTGTTTTCCTTCAAGAATTGTAACGTTGTTTCCTCCTTATGAGAGGACGCGTTATCACGATAATCCTCTTACTGACAGCTGTGACTGTCGTCTACCCCTATAACTTAATGACTTTCACAAGTCCCGTACTTTTGAAGAAAACCGCGTACATGGCTTTCTTCATTGCGCGCTGTCGTTTGACGGTCGTTGAAGTGGGCCATCTTCAAACACCCTACTTTCCTGACATATTGGGATATCACAATCTTAGAAATAATTTGATGTCCACCATCATTTAACATTTGCAAAGTTTTCCTGCTAATTCGAACATACTCGGATTTTTGCTCTAAAGTTAAATTATAGGGCACCCAACGAGAAACAATTTTTCTAACGTGCAATTGTTCGTGTAGGATTTTATGAATGACCGCGGATCCTATGCCTAGGGTTGTCGCTATAATTTGGTAGGTGCAGCGATTGCCTTCTGCCTATCAATTTTCTGACAGCAGCCATGTTTTCTGGAGTTACCGCTGTACATGGTCTTCTTTGATATTCTTCGTCCTTAAGGACCACTCCGACCTCTTCGAAATTCCGCAAACTATCTATACACAATAGCATCAGATGGTGCTTCGTCTCCAAATGCCGACAGAAGCCTTTCGAAACTTTGTTCTTCTGACAGGTCAACTTTGAAATCGTAAAATATCATAGCTCGATAATGCTCTTTTTGTAGTTCCACGTTTCGCACAATTCACTTAATTATCCAGCTGTTAGTTTAACACTGATAAAGCTGAATTTATGCCTGCTTATCAATAACACATGGTGCTACAAGACATGTGCACTAGAAACTTTTTAAGGCAAATACTTTTTGTGAATCTCATTCATATCAGCGTAACCCTCGCAATTTACATAACCTATCGACGTTCTTAGTTACGACGGGCTAATTATCATTTTACCAAAAGTACTTCGAATATTTATTTCACTGCATTGTTTGCTTAATCATAAATAAAAGAGATGTTTTTTAGCGTGCACAATTGTTTCGAAACTACGTTGTTCATTTTTACTCTCGACCAATGAAATTCGAATTGTATGTTATTAGATACTTTTCTCACATCTACTAATATTTTTAGGTTGTACGTGACCTTTTTAAAGTTTAGTTGCTTATAAATACCAATAATTGAAAATTACGAAGATGCAATATTGTAGTTTCTAGCATTATAATATCGTTACTTTGTTTGAATCACGCGTTTTGTCTGCGCCATGTTATACTTCAGACGCCTGGTGTCTATGTTTTGTCTGCTTCTTTGAAATTTAAATTCTAGTTAAGCATTTGTCTACCCACTTAAATATTATTTAGAGTGGTTACACAATTTATGTGGTTATGAATATCAGTTAAAAATTGTTATGTTTTGATGTTTAATTAATTATTTCTAATTTATTGTGCAACATTATTAAAGACAATAAGGAAAGGAAAATATTTGCTACAATTTAGTACCGCTCAATGATCATTAAAAACTATAACGTTTATTTTCTGAATTTTTAATAAAAATACCATATTTAATTTTTATTACTAATTTTGTTACATTTTTTACTGTTCTGTGCAAACATTAAATATAACCGCATTTGATTTAGTTGGATTAATTTATGTGGTACTTTTGATATCAAATTTCTATTTGACTTTACTCATTTAAATATGCTTATTTATATAAGCATACGATTGTAGTTTATTTGAATTTTCTAATGGTCATAATGTTTATTAAATTTTCGTGCTAATCCTTTTTGAATTCCCTAATTTTCCTCGCGACAAGTGTCTCCGTAAAGCGACCGTTTTTGTAAACTTTCTTGCACCGACGAACGCATGCCTTACTCAGATAAGCGCACTGCGTGTAATTCACATCTTGTCGAACTTACTGTTTTGACGTAATTATTCTGTTTTACAACCGTGTTATATAACGTTATATAACGAATGTAAGTTAATGTGTTTGCGTGGGCGACACATCTAATAAAATTTCTAGTTTTTCTAATGGGACTCTTTTGGTCAACTCCGCCAAAGTTTCTTCGGCTTAATTCCGACTGATCTTTCTCGACACTCCTAATCGTCCGACATGGAACGATGCTACTAACGATCTTAAGGAGATAGATTTCCGCTCACCCGAAGGTGTGTTGTCTAAGATGCAGGAAGCCGCAAGGGTCAGGCACATCCGGTTTACCTTATTATAATTTCTTAATGCTCCTCTACTTATTAGTTTAATTATCAAATATTAAACGTCATTCCAATTATAAATTGTGAAATACATTTGGATATGTTTCGATTAGATATAGCTGCAAAAGTTCAAGCTATGATAAATAATATACATGTTTCACATTTGCTCATCGTTTGCATGCATATAAAATTTATCCTATCGTATTTTCAATCTTAATGTTTATTGTATAAAATTTCCCTTGCTTTGAAGTTTAATTATTTAGGATACATTCAATAATATTTTGTTATACCTAATTTAACCGACAATATTTGTGAAGTGAAAATTTGGAAACTTGGTAATTAAATTTACCTAATGTTCTCGCATTTAAACATTATCTTGAAAGCTGTAACTTACTATTACAGTGTTTGCATTCTAAAGTATACTATGGAAAGTAATCAATTACTTCTGTGTCAAATAATTAAAATTGTTTTGCCACAATTAAAACTTTCAACACGGTGTTAATTGCAATACACGTTTTGCTATCAAACGAATACCCTCTAGTTTACAAAATCAGGTTGTCTGCCGTATAACTTGTAAAATACATAGATGCAGAGAGGTGTTATAAACCGACAACATTTTATTTTGTTATAATAAACCAGTACATTCACTTTAATATATTAAAATTACCGAATAACTATATTTCTTGCGAGTGTAGGTGGTCATGACGATTTCGGCTTTCTGGTACTCATCAGTAAACAAATATGATTTCTACAAATCGTCTGGCCCCAATTCTAATTCCTCATATGGTAAATTTAAATACACCCACTATCGAATGACTACACTATGCTAACACCGTCCTCTCTCAACGAATTACTTAGCTTAAGGCAATACGATATTTTATTATAACAACACCCTTCATGTTTACCGTTATAAAATATATTTTTTATCTGCATCATTTCATTGTATTTATATTTAATACCGACATATCACTCGCTTCTCCAAGTATTTGATTGTTAATCATATTTACTGAATTAATTAAATTTATAAAATCGGAAAAGGCATAAATATCGAAACATTTTCCTTGGCTGGGATTTAAAACCAGGATCTTTGGAGAAATACTCCAACGTGCAAAGCATTACACTACCAAGGACCGTATACCAAGCTATTGAAAATATTTCAGTGGGATATATTTAGACAATAACCCTGGTTTTTAGAAATAAGCCGTTTCAAAAAAGAGTCATGCTTTAATCTCCAGGAGGCTTAACAGTTAAATTTTCATAAAGATTAAGTATTTTCTAAAACCATTTTCCGCGGTTTAAGCCTCGTTATATAAGAAAATACACAAAGTTATAGTTATCACCTACTACAAGGTTTTCAAGTATAAATCCTAAATTCCGGCATCGTACTAATTATTTAAATAATGACGAAACAAATTTCAGCAACTATAATAGTAGAAAGGCGTTGCATTCCATCATATACTTGTAGTGGGTGATTGCTTTTCAAAGAATTGTTAAAACAACCACCCAATAGAAAAATTGTTAATTGTGAAAACATCCAATTTTCGCTATCGTAATCTCATTAATATAATTATACACAACTTACTTCGATAATACCATCATTAAATTCTCGTAAAATAAAGAAAGAAACAAAATATTTTTACACAGAAAATCACTGAGATATAATTCGCGATCAGCACATGGGATTTTTTTTCACCACTCTACCAACGATCGTGAAGGTAGGTTAACTAAAGGTAGCTTTTCGCTTAATCTACAGTACCTTGATTTATAATTAAGTATAAAGAATTTACATCCAATGACTTAACATTGTTAAAAAAATTACCAGATCGCTGTTTTTTATGTAAATTGAATCAAATACCACTGTATGAGCAGACAACCTGAAACTTGTAAGTACAAATGTACATTTTGACGAGAGTAGTTCAATAAATCAGGTACAAATGGAACAAGCAATCGTTTTTCGGTGTATAAGCACTTCCCTTCCAACTCAATACAACAATATTCAAGACGTTTAACGCCTTTAATAAAATAAGCATCAATATCTGCTAAATACGAGTTTACTTCGGCGATCACTTTTCCATGGGATGAAAATATCTTACCAGCAAGTCAAATTTTCATGTTTGGGAATAATAAATTGTTAGTTGGAGCGAAGTCAAGTAAATACGGATTATGTGGAAGCTATTCTAAATATATTCAGGTATTCTGTAGTTACAACAGCTGAAGAATGTGCTGGCGTATTATCGTGGTGAAACAACATTTTTTCTTTGTCAAATGACCATGTTTTTTCATTTTCTCTTTGAACTAGTACAAAACGATTAATAATACCCTCCTGTTATTGTTCTACCTTTTTGAAGGTAGTCGAGAAAATTATTCTGCGAGCATCTCAAAAACCAGTTGCCATAACTTTACTAAGCCATGGAACCACTTTTGCCTTTACCCATTGTTTCGTTTAGTTTTAGGTTTTCGAAGCATAGAGGTAGATCTAAGTCTCATCACCAGTAATAAATCAACTCAAAAATTATGATGTATCACGCTTAAATAGTTTCAAATAATACTCCAAAGTCATTCAACATTTTTGGTGCATGGTGCAACATTTTGGTTGCAGAAAGCTTTTTTATATCCAAATTGTCATGCAAAATTGAAACCATGGTACCGATCGATAAGTTTGAAGCCTCCGTAATTTCACGCGCCTTCACTGGACTATCTACCAACACAATATCATGCACTTCTGGCCTGTCGGAGCCGCTAACAAGCGAAAATCATTAAACCACCTGTGAATCGTTTTAGTTCATGGACCAAAGTCCGGATAATATTTGTCAAGCTTTTGTTTTGTTTCTTCTATTGTTTTTTGACCGGAAAATAATATTTAATGAGAACGTGAACATTACTTTTTTCCATTCAAGCAAAAGTTGTTTACTTTAAATGGCTGTCAAACACAAATTAATCGATAGATGTTTTTGAAAATTGGTATGATATCATCTGGAGGAATATATTTTAACAAATTAGTATTGAATTTATTCTGGTAATGCCATCTCTTGATTTATTGAACTAGCCTCGTAGTTTTAGGCCATCTTTGTTACTGGATTTGCTCATCGAACAATTTGCGAGCGCTTCGCTTAACGTCGTCGTAACTCCTGTCTTATTATATTCTGTGGTCGGAACTAATAAAATAAAGCTTTACCTATATGCAAAACATTAGCTTCAAATACAGTGGACGCGCCAAAATTGAATTGCTCTAATATGACGTTTGTCTAAATCTGTCCAATCCGTCCTTGTATGATTTTTTTAATTTAATTTATGTGAAGCATTTCACATTGAAATTTTAACATAGCAAGAAAGCTCGGAATAAAACATTTACAATGTTTGATCAAATACTTCAAGGAATTTTTGCAAAGGTATTGGCATTTGCCGATCTTTGTAATTTTTTAATTTTGAAAATGGAATAAAGTGCAGTAACGTGGCGAAAATGTTAAAGAAGTATTTGACGAGTCTGCTATGAGGTACGAACGTTTTAAGGAGATTCGTGATGGAATTTATCATGACGGAAGTTGGACGTGGAAACGTGAAAATATTATAAAAATTGTTGATAATCGCCTGATCACTATTATGGTGATTGTTGAATAAGTTGGTATGCCTCAATCGGTACTGACGTTTTTTGTATGAAATGAGTCGCAAAATTTCTAACAAAAACAGAATCGTAAAGAAGTTATCGAGGCGTTATTAAATGAAGTCACGACGTCATAAAAGGTGACGAAACATAGATTTATAGTGTGACACCGAAGTAATGACCCGATTCTCTCAGCGAATGCCTCTTGAAGAGCCAAGATAAAAAAAACACGTCAATTACGATTGAATTTCAAGGTTCTCCTTACTGTTTTTTCAATTATAGTGTTATAATCCATTAAGAAGTTTTACTGACAGATCGTATGGTTAATAAATAAATACGTCATTGTGGAATAGCAATTTGCGCAAATTGCACCACGATCATTCAACAGCTCAAGCTTCACTGTTCGTTCAAAAAATAAAACTGCAATAGTGCCTTAATTATTATATTCGCCTGACATAGTCCCTTATAAACTTTTTCTGTTTCTAAAATTGAAGAAAACCATGAAAGGACAACGTTCTGTAACCGTAGAGGAGTCAGAGGCAAAATCCCGTAGGAGCTGAAAACTATACCAAAAAATTTTGAAATGTTTTGAGAATATTCTTTGAAAGATTTCCTTTTAAGTTTTGAAGCCTTATCTAACGTTTCTTTTTTTGTTTTAATTACTTTTAATTTTGTCTCTGGATTTTCAATTTGTATTCGATGGAATGTTACAAGTAGAAAACGGAATTGAACATCAAAAATGGCAAATTGAAATATTCTTAAAATCTTTTAATAATGTAATTACATCAATATAGTTTTGTTGAATCTCAGATATACAATTGTTTAATTATACTAAAATTTCCTAAAGTTCTTTCGCCCTTTAATTATGTAATAATCCACTTCATTTTAAACACAAAGTTTTAATAGATATCTCTGTGATATAATAAGCTGCTTGAACACAATGTATATTAAAATATATTCGCTGAGCTGTTAGTTAATAATTGAAATTATTGTAGCTGTGAGTCTTCAACAATTAAATTCATGAAGTTGATTCGATAGATAGAAAATCTTCGAAAAGTTGTCGTTGCATCATAATTGATCTGCGGTAAATACGCAAAATGGCGTTTCGCTAACGTAAATTCAGCATTGAGAGACAATTCAAATGATTAAACAACCTTTTTTGAAAATTAATTTGTTACTTAAAAAGGCAGCTATTGTACGGAACTAAACATTTTGCACGAAAACTATCCTTTTTCCCCTCAATTTCGGCAGCTTCCAATCAACTAATGTTAAATACCGAAGAATGCTTTATTTAACATGTACATGTTCACTGCTAATACTCACCCTCAGTTAGAATATCTCTCTTTAATACACCGTAAGAAAAGTGAGACTTGATAAGAGAATTGTTTATAATATATAGCATAACTGCGAAACACCTCCCGCGAGTTCTAAAAATATAGTAAGGAAGTGCAAGGGCTGCATATTAATACTGCAGTGTTAATAATATTTTTTTTGTAAAAATTTGATAAGAAGACATTTTAACTAATTCTCGTAAGTAAATTTATAAATTGTGAATACGCTAAAAATATTTCTATTTATATATACCGGATGATTCAAAATACATGACAGCATAAGACAGTTAGTATCCTTCGGCTATTTATGGGGTACAACTTTTTTCATACCTTTTCTTTATTTTTAGTTGTGTATTTTTAGGGGGACCTTAAAAACAATTCCGATCTTTTTTATGAGAGTTTTATTTTATTATAGCTTTTAAAGTTCTTTATGCGGTAGTGAAGATCTACATTATTACACAATATGGGAATAATGTAGGGTCAAGGGAATAATTCGATTTAAGTAGGTAAGTTGAATTATCAGAAGTTTCTATGCCACTGGTAGGACTTGGTAGAGTTTATTTCTCAACTAGACAATGATAAGAGGCCGTTTATTATACGTTTACCTGTTATAGTCACTCCAACTACTAGTAATTATGAAAAAGTCAATTATTCTGAAATTGGCTACATATTTAGAGTCGTTGTCTTACCCTAGGTATAGGAAAATAATATTTTATTCTAAAATCGTACATTTCATTATTAATTTTAATTTTATAATCTTTGTTCAATAATATAACTAATTTAAAATTCCTTTATTTTATATGTCTATTATTTGGGTTTATAACTTTATCCACAATCGCTGACACTAGTGTTTAAAAAACTTAGTGCCGCTCAATAACATTTTTGTTTATAGATATTAAATATGTAAGATTAAACATAGTTTGGAAATACAATCTGTTCAAATATGATTGAAAACTTGCTTAGAATTAGTTTTTAAATGTCATTGTAAAACTAATAGGGTATGTTAACACACAACTTTTGAATGCAGGCCCCACGACTGCAATACGCTTCCGCCAATGTTCTAGTAATTTGAGAATACCTTTTATAAACAAAGATTGTTGTTGTTCACGTATACAATCACGCACAAATGTCATCACCCCATCATTAATCTTAAATTTCTGACCGTCTATATAATTTTTCAATGATCTAAACAAACGGCAATCCAAGGGATCCAAGTAAGAACTGTATGAAGGTTGACGCAGAACATCTAATTTCAATTTTCTTGGGTATATGCATTGTCTCGGAAAGAGAAGACGGAATTCCGTCATTTCCTACGCTTCAAGCGTGTTAATGGTTATTTGGTTAGTAAAAAGTCTACACAAAGTTTGTCTTGTGATTTCTTGAAAAACTGCCTGTGATATTTCATTCTAAAGGCACTGCTTTCGTTTTTTTTAGAGGCGGATAGTTGCCCTATTTACATTGTGTACTAGCTCGTTTCGACTAAGAACTACAGCGGTGGAACAAGGTCTTATTGGTGGTTACAACAGAATCTGAAAATGTATCCCCTTCTCGTTCATATCATTGCAACAATTGCGTAACACCAACTACGCAGGCTTTTTTTTTCTCAAGTGTCCAAGGACGCGTAACTTCCTTTGTACTAACTTTTCTGTGTTACAACTCATGAGCAATTTCTACAACACTTCCTACAATAATTTTAATCTCCTCAGCCATTTCTATTAGGCCGCAATTTTAACGCAATTTCGATGCGATTAAAGCATGATTCTCAAGCTGTGATCGCTAGGAGATTGCGATCAGTGTTGTTGGAACACCTAGGCAACTAAAATTTGATTTGGTCGAGTATAAAATATCAAGTGAAGAGGACGATAATGAGTTTTGTGCTATCTTTTATTACAACCAAAGGCGAAAATATTGTTAAGCAATGATTGCTTCCAAATTGCATCGTTAGTTACGTTGGTAAGTGAAACATCGGTAGGAAATAAAGGAACGATATATGTGACTAGGAAATGACTTTTGTAATAGTAGTTCGACAATCGAATCGGAACCATGTCGCTCTGATGTACGCTGGACTTTACAATTATCCAACGATCAACTTGCAATATTGTTTGGAGTCACAGACGTTCTTAGTCGTTCTTTGGGACAAACATTCATTCCCTAACTGTGCTTTAATCTTAGTAAAAAATTTAGCCGGGATAACATTTTCCTCCACTATCTGATAATTATGCGCTGTGCAACACTTCTTTGACATGTGATTAAAAACAACTCCTGCAGTGGATCTAGATTCAACTACTATCGGTGACAAGCTCAAATATACTCTAACAACATTCTTGTTTGCGTTTATTGTTTTCGACGTTCCTTGCAACTAGAGTATCGTTCATATGTGATCGGTCCTCGTTCACGTTTTTTTGTTAGTTTACTATTATTTTGATCCTGCCACTTGCTCCCAAAACCATTTGAGCTGTGGTAATTTAAAAATAAGTAAATACGTTACACCATTATGATGCTATATATCTGACAGAAAACAAATCATATAACACGGATAAGCTTAATAAACTTAATAGGAACCGCTGATGCCACTATCTAATAGCGTGTTCCACTTAGTGCACTACGGAATGAACTGGCTCTGTGCGGTTTCTGTTCGAATTCACAATGCACCTATTCTGGACCGTTGCCAACTTCATCCGAGTGCAGTTATTTTGGAATCGTGTTCAAGTTGATCCGGTATTCAATCACAGAATTAATTCATATTTGTAAATGGTTCGGTGCTATACGACATAACCTCAATATAGATATCAGTATAACATTTTATTATTATAAAACAAATTTTATTTTATTAATTATAATAAATAAATATAATTTTATTAAAAAAGCAACATTGCATTTTTCTCTAATATTAATTTACT
>JAHWXV010461224.1:0-17319 GCA_024586415.1 Phrixothrix hirtus
ACTAATTGGTTGAAGTCTCAAGCGGCAGAATTTTATGACAATGGAATTTCAAAGCTTGTTTACCGCTATGATAAGTGCCTAAATTTGTATGGTGACTACGGTGGAAAGTAGTATTTCGGTGCCGCTTTCAAATGTATATAATAACTTTTTCTTGTACTGGGTTTTTTTTACGACAAAACGTAATCGACTTTCTGGATAGCCCAGTAAAATTTTATTCGCAAACGTCTGGAATTTTTTAGTAAAAAATTTAAATTTTCCAAACAAATTCGTGCCAAAATTGGCTGCCAAGTAGACACCCAACAGTGATCCAAATAAGATATAGCTGAAACAACTTGATAAATGTCAGATTGAGCTCAACTAATGCTATAAGCGATTCCAAACGTCGGCGCATCGTTCAGCAATTGCATTTATATACAGCTGCCAAAAGATAAAAGAAGAAGAATATGAAATATTCTCAATATTACCTTTTTTATCCAGAACACCGCCTACTGATGTATACTAATTGTTCAAGGCCAACGTTTATATTGTTACAGGAGGTAACGGCATTACATTTAGATTAAAACAACAACTATGCATCTAAGTTACCAGCGACTGCAGTGTAACATGCGGCAGTTCCACCTGTTTGGAAATAAATCGTTACTTGGACGTTGCTACAAAATTGAATAAAATAGGATAGAGCGTCACTAACTGAGTTACTTAAACTTTGGCGAGCTTGAAAAGCATTGCTGAATATCAGTCTACCAAATGAGTTCCCGCAACTTTACTTACACTTCTGCCTTAGTTATACTTTGTCGCTATAACTTAATTGTTACACCTACTGAAAAGTTCAGTAGTATTTGCTATGACTAAGTTTTAAATTAAAATACCCAAATAATTTCCTGAGTTTATTAAAACAAATTAAATTAGAAGCGCATAATTTTAACAGTATCAATTGTCAATTTTGTTTAACCCCATAAATATATTTCAAATTAATTTTATTAAAGTTAAGAAATTTCTTCTTTATTCAAACAGCTTCGCATTGTATCTATAATTTGTAAACTCTTTCACAAGCAACTACAACAATGGGCATTACACTAATAAAATGTAGTGTATAAACTTTTAGCACCGTTAACATTTTATCAATTTAATTCCTATTGTAGTAGCTGTTTTTGAAAACTCTACAAAATATATAAGAAACGCCAAGCTTTTTGAAAAACAAAGTTTATTAATCCGAGCCATTCACGCATACTCTAATAAAACTAATATTCACATGGTCAGCAGTTAGATTAATAATTAATAATTAACATCCATGAATAATAATTTAATACAATTAACTCACAATATGTACATGTACAAGAAAATTGTAAACTCCCAGTATAATAATTAATAGATAATTATTAAATTGACGCACACTGTATAATACTAAAATCTATACGAAATGCTTCGCACATTTTATATAGCTTGCCATCGCAATGCTTTCGGTCAGAAAGATGAAGCTAGTTCATAGGGCAATCTAGTTTACTTTAGAATGAAAATAAAGAGCACGCTACCTATTAATTAAATTCCCAAGGTGGTAATTATGCGTTAATAGCGTCGAGATACGACGATAGAATCTAAAACTTAGAACAACTTTTGTGTAGGTTTACTCCTAGGGAAAGCCTAATCTCGCGTGATTTAGCACCTGTCGGTTTTTATTTGTAACACGTAACTTTAATTTAAGAAATAACGAAATAGTGAACTTTGGTTTATATAGCGTGATCAAAACTACACAGTGTGGATAAAAAGTTTTAGAACCGACGTAATAGAAACGGTATAAGTGCCACTATCTGTATGATACAAACGACAGGATGTAGTCTAAGGCCTGCTAAATACGGCTGACATTCTCGTATCTCGCCATTCAACGTGTTGCAAATTGCATTTAGAACAAAGGAGCGCGGTCAAGTTTTGTTTCAAAAATGGTAAACTGCTTCTCAAACTTAGCAAATGCTGTGTACGCGCAAGAGACGAACTCAATAAAAACAAAGCTGTCTGCACTGCGTTGCAATACGATCGTCGCTTAATGATAAAGAAACTATCTCTACGATCACCGGCGAGAATCTACAGAAAATGAATGTGTGTACACGTTTCGTTTCGCACGCATTGACAGCCAAACAGAAGAGGAGCACGTGACTGCTCGGCGTAATCTTCTTCAAATGCGAAAACACGATCCAGAGTTCCTTAACAAAATAAACACCGATTATGAATCTTGGTGCTTCACCTGTAAACCAGAGCGCGTTGGTCCAGATTTCCCGTGAGTAGAGAAAATTCGCTTCCAAAAATCATAAGTAAAGATGACGTTGGTAGCTTTTTTGACTCGAAGCCAATCTTTCACAAGGAATTCATTCCTAAAGGATAAACAGTGGATGAAGCGTTTTATGCGAGTATAATTTGTACACAAACAAAAATTCGTTCTTGCTGCACGATAATATTGCAAAAACAACGCAACGGCGTTCTATAAGGTGGCCCAAAAGTCTTGGTATTATTACAGCATGTTTTCAATATGACTGCCGGTAATGTCAAAACACAAATTTAACTCAGTTCTGGAGAATGTTTTTCGCTAAGTATTTTCTGACGGAGATGGTCTTTATTCCTGATCTGCATCGAATAAACATACAGCAACGTCAATTGAATTTAAATCCAGCGATTAAAGAACCCAGTTCACCCGTTCTCTGCAGCCAATCCACTATAGGAAGTTTTCGTCCAGCCATTCACGTGCCTAACTGCCATGATAGTGTGGTTCGCCGTCCTACATAAACCATTTTGGGTGGGACAGTCTTGAATCTTCCAACATTTCCAAATAACTTTCACTATTAACCTTTCCCTTAAAAAGATAGGGGCCAATTAAACGCTCTTTCCACAAACTACACCAAACCATGAGGCGATCAACTCCTTATCGTTTATATAAAAATGTGCTTTCGCCAGAGATAAAAAGTCTGCGTCACCTTCAACCTTGGCGAGAAACTACTAGTACATTTCCATACAACGATTAGGATCATCTTCTGACATGTTGTATAACAGTTACAATACAATGGATGATACTTATGCTTTTTCAAGATATGCTGGATTGTTTTCCAAGGAATGCTCAGACGAGATAATTTCATTGGATTTGCCAAAATCGATTCCTACACTTTTGATGATATGCTAGGGCGTCCAGCTTGGGGAGTGTCTGCCACACTCCTAATAGTTTTCAATTTTTCGAGAAGTCTCCCAACTGTGCTGTGCGCTTCTTGGTGTCATTCAGGGCGCCTCCAATAAAATTCAGCTGCAATAACTCTGTGAGAGTATCCACCCTTTCCATATGGGATAATGAGCTCTACACCATCTTCAATAGACAACATTGTTTACCTGAAACAACAAAAAAATAATTAACGGGATTTTTAGGCTACCGCATAGTAGCAGATTTGCAACATCCTCTGGAGCTACTAGCAAAGCACTTCGAATGACGCATAACTTTAGTAGGATCATATGGTCATAAACATATTTTGTCATGTTTTCTGTTTTACCTGTGAGCTCATTCCTCAGACGTTTTAGTCATATTGTAGTACCGCTTCAAGATTGTGCCATTTGAATTTAACATAATAAAATGTACGTGAAATTGTCCATAAAACTTCTTAAGAAGAATCACCCAAGTGATCTGAGACAATCAGTGAAACTCGCTGCCTAGAATTTCATAAAATTGCTTCTAAAAACCTGCGGGAAAAGAGAATGTTCTGTGGAGTAAAAATCTAAAACAAACCGTGGAAAGTTCTAATGAAGCGGATCTATAAATTATATTTATTATATTATTATAATCTACAGGGGTTATTTTAAAATACTGACAAGTATAAAATATAAAATCCTTTTACGAAAATAAACCCATGTTAACATTTTGCAAACCACTGTAATGCTGTTGCTGTTGTTTACAGCAGATGTTGAGTATCACATCTCTAATTTCTAACATAATAACGTATAGATTAGTGAATTTGACTTACTAATCTTTCAAAGTGCTGCGCATCTGACTTGTATGTTCTGTCAGTTATTCAACTTGTTTGCATGCCGAATGGACTTATACCTTGAAACTGTATGCATACAACATTGCCTAATATTTGACCATTGAGCAAAATTATATGAAGTGGGTAGTGCAGTAAGTCATTGTTTTGCCCATACATGCTGCGGTTCGAATATTTTGCTTCGTACACGAATTCACGAATTCGTCATTACATTAAAAATCAAAAAAAAACGCAATTCGGAAGGTTTGTGCATTAAAATCATAAAAAAGAAGCAATTTTAAAATCAAAACCTTCATTTGGGTTCCTATAGATCTACTGTGAAACGTACATGATTTATTCGACAGCTATAAAACTACAAAACATAATAAAAACACGCCCAAAAATACTTGCTTATTTTCAAATTTACAATAACATAGTAATGGGTGACAATGATTACCATCGTAGGCAAGTCTCAGCTTGATTTTACGCTGTTATTACAAATTTGCGACGCCTACTTAAAATATTTTGTATTCTAATAAATGGAAAAAGTAGAACACTTACGTTTGTGTAGTAAATGTTCAAAATTTTGTTCACTACTATGGATAACATATCAGTATTTCAACTGAATATATTAATTCCTTCCTGTACCTCCACAAAGATTAAAATCGGGTGGAATTGAGTCATTGTGACCGATTCATCATTCATATGAAAAATTTTGATTTAACTATTGCGTAATAAGTCGTGCAATGTAGGTGGGGGGCGCCGTCGTGTGCAAACTAAGCAAAATTTTCTATTAACGGTACATCATCTAAAATTGGCGTAGTCTTCACCATCTAGCCGCGGAAGTAAAACAAACAGTCTAATTGAACGATACACAAGCACCGTAACAGAAAGTCGCTGTTTTTTGGCGAACCTCTTGATTGAGTAAGGATTTTTGTCAGTCCGAATATGCGTATTATGTGAATTACTGATCCCACCTCGTGCAAACTTGGCTTCATCATACGACAGCAAGAAATTTACGAACTGGGGACTTCTATCAATTTTTTGGTGTAACCAACAACAAAACGGTAGCCTACAGGGACATCTGTCGGTAGTGGGCGCGTTGAATACGGTAGAGATACAATCCTTGCTTTATCAAAATTCTTCACACTTTATATTGAGGTATCCGCAGTTGTAAACTAAGTCTGATCCCAGATCAAGAACCAGCCGAGTCCTAGGTCGTCCTTACTCGTAGGATTGCGAAGTGAAGTTGCCATGATTGCATCTAATGTAAAATTTTTAGCAGCAGGAACCTCTTGGTTGTGATAATGACTTAGGTACAAACGCGAGCAGTCTCTACTCCAGCTTCGTCATAAACTACTACAATATTATTGACGACACTTAAATAATATAGACTTTCAATCAACAAATGTTCAAAAAGGTAAATACTTGTACTTATAGTGTAACGCAAAATGTACAACAAAGAGTTATGTACATAATTTAATAAACAACAAAGTTTTTAAACATGTGGTGTATTGTAAAATAAAAACCGACCCCAATTGTTTGCAACAGCCTTGCAATTATTTCACTGAGTCAGGTAGAAGTAATGCCAGAGATTATAAAACGGTTGTATAAAAATTTGCAAATTTTATTGTACTCAGGCTTTGTTTTTTGTGGATGCATAAGGAGATTTAATTTTCTGCAACTATTTCAACAAAATTCTGTATATGAATCTGCCAAATATTGTATTACAAAGTAGATATCTGAAATGAAACTTTTAAAACAAATTTATTCGATAAAATATTTGAAATGATTGTAAACGTTCTTAAAATGTGAATTATTAGTTCTAATTAATGACAGGTCGATCTCAGTGGAGTGAGGCTTAACATGTGCCTCGCATCTAAAGGGCACGGCCGATAATTTTTAAACGAAAGAAATTTAAGTATGTCTCCTCGAATAATTAAATAAAATATAATGTTTGGCACGTTACTAATTTCTACTGGGGGTTGAAATTCTACTAGAGGGCAAAGAGAACTTCAGCATGCCGAAGCCTTAGTCACGCATAAAAACAAATTAATGACATAAGATATTTTCCGTAGCCATATTTTAGCAACCATCGACCTTAGCCATCGTTAAAGGCGGTGTACAATGTCCTAATAAATTCCCGACCGCCAGTGACTACGTTCATCTTCCTTGTATAAATCTAACGATGGAATACTTCAAATATAAAGCCATGATTACACTGCGGAATCTAGTCAATTTATTTTAAATTTGAAATTGTAACACCTATGTATACCGAGAGTTTGCAAATAAATAGTATTGGTATTTGAATTTTAACTTAAAAATGAAATTTATTCTAAAATCGTCAATTTCCATTCTTTTATTTCTGTATTATCTATTTTACTCATATTTTCTCCATTTATTTAATACCAATGAAATAATCCTGAAGTCAAAATACAGCGCCTTTCATTCCTTCTTGATAATATTAAAACCGTTCAGAATTTCATTTCCACATTATTGCCTTAAATATCCAAAATGGGCGCAATATTGTTCAGTTAGAAAAATGCTTGAGAAAGTAACGCGTTTGCCCACATTACTTCCTGTAAAGTTTATACGATGCAGTTTAATTTGTATTCGTTTTACATAGTCATGACTGTAGAACAGTTACATTGCAACTATCTTGGATCTGTATTATTCCAACTTACCCAATCGAAAACGATCGTTAGGTGTATCATAGATTCAAATTTTCCAAGCAAGCGTTGGCAAAAACAAATTTTTAAACGGCAATGCTCAAAGTAAAGGTAAGGTAAGAGTCTGTAACAAACTGGTCACCTATCACGTTCTTCCATTATTAAAAATTGCAATGCCAAGAAAAACTGTGAATCCCAAACCGAAGAATGTAAGAAATTTAAATTATTAGAGAATTCCCTTGATAGTCAGTTAAAAACATGCTTGACCTGCGTCTTTTGTTTTATATAAAAGCTTTTTAATAAGGAAGGCGCACGCATGTGAACAGTCAAATCCGGTATTGCATTGTGTATAAGGACAATACCACCTTAACTCACCCATATCTTAGCTGTTTATAATGCAATTATCCGTTAACTGTAAGTTCCTACCATTCACATAAACTTGATAAATGTTAAGAATACATATGTATTTTTAATCATTTCACAGGTCTTTTATATTTTTTCAATTATTTTTTAATCCATATTGCCTTGAACAAATAACATCTAAAGTAACGGTCTTAATTGTTATGATTGTACTACTGTAGTGGCAATGATGCTTGAAGGTGTCTGTTGTATCGAACACGGTACCAACATTTAATAAAAATACGTTTATTTTCAAAAGTTGATAACAAAAAAGAAAACGTGCAGTAAAGCATTCTAAAAAACAAATTTCCCAAATTATACTTTCGGTTATTGGATTTTAGTGAAATTTTTGCAGTCTTATGCGAGGATAGATACAAACTCAAATATAAAATTTCATTTATTTACGACTTTTCGTTTTCGAGATATTTTGTTCACACTCACACACACACACACACAGACAGACAGACCGATTTTTAAAAACGTGACTTTCGGACTCAGGGGACCCGAAAACGTGTATTTCCACTAAAATTTCGACATCGAAGATTTTGGACGCAAACAATTCTTTCTCCATACCATATTTAATATAGATAAGAGAAATTATAAATAATTAAATGGGAAAAAAGCTGTAATAATTCCAGAAAATATAAAAGAAGGTCGACAACTTTTATATTTTTCGAGAAATGAGCAAAATATTAAATATAAACTTCAAATCTATCATATTATTTCCGCCAAAAATTTCTGTCCAATGGTACAGTCATGGCGAGCGAAACTTTTTCTACAGTGGCAGAAATGCTCAATAAAAGGAACCAACACATCAGCATTTTTGAAGATGAGAAACGTCTGTTGGGCGTACCAATTCAATCCAAAGTGAGACTCACTTAGAATCAATTAACGGCGACTGAAACTTTTCTCACAAGCTAGAAGCACTCAAAGCCCTATCCACCAACGCGAAAAGAATAAAATACTATAGTTAATTAAAAAGAACCCACTGATGAAAATAAAGTTCAGCTGTACTTGGTGTGTGCATTCGAACTGAATAAAAATAAATAATAAAAATCACGATGTCTGCATCTCCTACAGTGCCTAAAAGAATATTAGAAAGTCAAATCAAGCGAGTCTTATTTGAAAATAATTAATCAACCACCTCAGAACCCTACCCCAATTTTGAAACTTCCTGAACCACATCTTCGATCATTTTCCATTTAGACCAAGTTTTCGAAATCAAATTGCATTCATTTGAGTTTCTAGAGTAATAATAAGAAAATCTATTTGAAGTGTGAAGAAATAATGAAGATTTCTTATCTGCAATGTTTTAGCATCTTAGTTCAGGTACCACCAATCTGTTTTCTGCTGAAATCATCCTCATTTATATTTTGAAAGAAAGCCAAGTCTGAGAAGCTTTATTACTAACCTCAACATTTTCATTCTCTCCCAGAATTTTGCTTTGGTCTATCACTGGCAATTTGTTCGAATGACTATCGTCCTACATTAGTCCTGTAATTAGTACATTCAACAAACTGAGCTTCTATAAAAGTCTTGCTTCTACAATATTGTTGGGCCGTATTTTTTGATCTACTTCGAAGATTAGATTTAGCTCATCGTTTGACGTTCTCCTTATCCCCAACTTTTCTTCCGTATTGCTTAGAAGAATATTGAGATATGTAGGAAGTTCGCTACCAAGTTGTCTGAAATTCTTCATTAATCAGTTTTTAAGGCTAAGTATAAATTTTCCTTTACGTCTAAATCGTCGTTAGACAGACAACAAAATCTGTCGAAAATTCAGCTTCCTTTGAAATGTTTCTCATCTAGAAGTTCATTTTTAGGCAGAACCCTCACCTTGTATCTTCACCCGCTGTTTTTTTCGATATTATTCAGATTCTTCTGCAAATCTTCCTTTAAATCACTATTAGATGTTGATAAACTATTGATGAATAAATATTTTAAGTAAAAAGTACCTTCTCGATAGATTAAATGTGATGCTGTTACCTTTCCCTAGGTTTTCTCAGATGAAGAAAACTATATCTGCGAGATGTGTGACGTCTTTCAAATAGTTTTAGGAATATTATCTGTTTGTCTGTTTTTGCAGCTGAAAATTTGGGATGTGGAAATTTCCTTTACCACATGGCTTCCGCTACCATGATCATTCCACCATGCCTATTAAAATTTGGTCGAACTTGGAGGTGGTGCAACTATTAATAGGGATTATTACCGTGCAAAACGTCACGTTTACATGGGATCTACGATTTTGCCTCCTTGTGCGAAAAAAAGGTGTGGTTTTAAATTTTTTCCATCGAAAAACTTGCCCGCATATTTTAGGCATAAAGACCATGATGCTAACTACTACACCACTGAAGTCAGCTTTTCAGTGGGGTTATCTTCCTTCACATTTACATGCTCGCTGCTCTAAATAATGAAATTTTGCCCAAATAATAATGGTAATTTCTAGTCTTTAGTCTTTAGCATTATGATGTAATGAAGACTTCAGTTTGAAAATAAGAATAACTTGTCCTCGTCTCCTAACTAGTTGCAGTTGCAATCAGTAAACTGCTTCAGATTCTCCTGACATTTGGCCTCTCTCGTTGTTGGCCATTTGTTTAACGAGTGGGGACGGCAGTTTTCTAACTCAATTAAAGCATCTGTTCGACGATTACATTTTAATTATGTTCAAACTTTTGCAAGATTAGCTACCGAGATTAAATTTGAAACTTTTCTTTATTGTTTTGAAACCTTATAGGGTTATATGCCCTCTTTTCTCAATGTATACCAGCTTCATTCACGTATTTAGGACAAAAAGTAAGATCCTGGACCTCGATAAAAAGGATTAAACTTGAGGATTATAATAATCGGTTATTTTGTTTATATTGAACTTTCAAGGGAAAATTAACGAACAGCTTTATTAAATATTACCAACTAAGTTCTCTTACTTCCAGTCCCGGAGAAGTCGCATACCCAAATTTTTAAACAATTTAAGTGTTCTGAAAAATATCTCTGTTAAACCTACTACCAAAACTATAAAATTTGCTTACACTATAGAACTGGAAAATATTCAAAAACACGGATTGGGAAACAACAACCAATAGTTTATTAGTTCCGGTAGTGCATACTACAGAATTTAAATAAACCTGGAATATTTGCAGTAACTAACGTTTTAGCTCAGGTTATTAGTGACAGTATTTTATAAACATAATAAAAGCATCATAGACGCTATAAAATTCTGTAAAACTAGGTTGCCAAGTATAATTTGAAGATATATACTTAAATGCAAATTTTATAAATTGAAAGATATTAATCAGCCAGTAAAAGAATTAATAACGAAAGCGTTAATTAATCATATAACTAAAAGCGCAATCATACCAAGTGCCATTTTAATCTATTTTAAAATTAAAACAAAATAGTATCGATTACTGACACAAAAACTAGGACTTGCAATTGCTTTCACAAACAAAAAAATCAATTTTTTGAAATATCTTAATACTTGGCTTTCATCGAAATTATAAATTAAATAATATACCAAGAGGGCCAGTCCAAAACTAAGATTCCATTAAAAATGAAGCTGCAGTGAATTGTTTGTAACTTTTGTGGTAAATCGATTGCTTTAGTGTAGGAATAGCGCGCTTTGTTAATGGAAACGTGTCAGTCGCACATCAGATAAAGGAATGTCAATATGGAGCTCCTATTCAAGGAGATATCTACGTGTGAATGGTGTGCAGTCAACCGTTACTTCATGCAAAAAATGAAAGCGCATCCAATATTTATCGTCAGATGTTTTTTGTGTATAACTCCAGTCCGCATGTGGCACACGAAACGAACCAACTTTTGCAAAATTGCAATAAGTTTTCAAGCACCCAACATATTCGCTAGGCCTAGCGCTTTTCATCTAAGCCTAAGCGCCACTTGGACAGTAAATGTTTCAACCCTGCTAACGCCATAAAAAGAGAACGAATTTATGATTAAGAAATAAGATTTCGAAATTTTACAGACTGAATAAAGAAATTGACGTCGAGATACGAAAAATGTCTGAATGAAAACGAAGATTATGTTTGTTGATTATTTCTGTTTTTGAGGGAGGAAAAGCTTAGTTTTAAGGAAATATTCAGAGAGTTCACTACGCTCACGTCATCATTGTCAGATTATTCCTTAAGAGAAATAAATTCATTTCGCCGAACTGACACGACTTAATTGCTTTTATTTCGACCTTGGTAACAATCATACAACGTCTAATTTTGGTAGCTCATTCACCCTTGTCAAGGATCTGGTCCAAAAACTAATCTGCTTACCCCTTTCGTTTGTTAAAAGGTTACTCTATGTTAAATAAGTTCAAACAAAATGAAATATGAATAAAAATCGTTAAATTCAAAATGACACAGGTATTCAATAATTTATCAAATTTTATGGCTTTACTTTCAATTATTTCTGCTTTAGTTTGACAATTGCAAAATTGTCAACAAAATTAAAAATTTAATGTTTTAATAAGAAAATGAAACTTAAATAAACGTCTTTCAATTTAATACCAATTAGTAGTTAACGATTAATATAATTGGTTTCTTAAGTGACGGTTACAAGTAACGGATTAAATTTACAGTCAAAAACAATACTGTATGAACTATTTATTGTACCTTGTGGTTGAAGTATTCTTCTTTGTTTCCTCGTTCAAACTAGACTTGCCTTTGATAGAATTATCAAATAAAAAGACTTCGATTACGACCAGACTTGGCCTAAACGGTTTGTTTGCGACGCAATTTGTATCGGGCCTTCTAATCAAGCATTTTCTAACTTGGCATTGTGAATACTTTTTATTAATTTTTATTCATCACGTCCGGCTACATGCTCGGAAAATGAATTCAATGCAGGAAACAGAACGCGAAAAAGCGTTTTTATAATTCAACTATTTCGGCTAACCAATCATTTTCCTTGATCGTTTGAATTTACCCAATTATTTTAAATCTTGAGTTTATTTAAACAATTTTCTCGCGATATTTCGAAGTTTAAATAGTAGTCGCATATTCTACTATTACGTTAATTATATTGTAAAATTTTCTAAAGCGTTTATTTAATTAAAATTCCTCGTTTTACTGAGACAGCCGCGTTTTCTTTTAAATTAACTTCGGTAACCTAAAAAATTGTTTACATTTCTATGCGCATTACTAGTGCCCGAGATTTTTTGTGTAACTTGGTTTTTTGGTATTTAAGGCAAGCCTTATATAAAAGTTCGTGTTCCATCCTAAGCAACCGGCGCCAATGTCCCGGGCATCCTCCTGGTTATTCCTTGAGTTGGTTGGAATAGGTTTTCGCTCAGTTTCCGGATAATTTCTGCTCTCCGAGCGGATGCTTTTTGAATTAGATATGCTACTTTCAGGTCCTTCCTGGGTTCTTGGTTTCTTATGTAATAAAGTGCGCCGGAGATCATTCGCAGGATCTTGTTCTGGCATTTATGTACTGCCGTCTTGACTGATTCAAAGACCAAGGTCAAGATCTCTTCGCCATAGGTGAGTGAGGGAATGATCGTAGCATCTGCAAATCTTTTTTCTAAATGCCAGCGGGAGACCACTGTTTAGTTCTATGACTGAATAGAGCCTACGAGTTAAGTTGTGAGCTATTGCTGCCATTCTCTTGATGTGTTTCAGTCAGATCCTTGTCGAAAACGAGGCCTAAGTGGGTGCCCTGTAGCCGGATCTTATGCTTAGTTGGAATGGGTTTTCGCTCAGTTTCTGGATAATTTCTGTTCTCCGAACGGATGCCTTTTGAATTAGGTACACTGCTTTCAGGTCCTTCCTGAGGTCTTGATTTCTTATGTAGTAGAGTGCGCCGGAGATTATTCGCATGTTCTTGTTCTGGAATTTGTGCATTGCCGTCTTGGCTGATTCAAAGACCAAGGTCCAGATCTCTTCGCCATAAGTGAGTGAGGGAATAATCGTAGCATCTGAAAGTCTTTTCCTAAATGCCATCGGGAGACCGCTGTTTAGTTCTATACTGAATAGAGCCTATGAGTTAAGTTGTGAGCTATTGCTGCTATTCTCTTGATGTGTTTCAGTCAGATCCTTGTCAAAACCGAGGCCTAAGTAGGTGCCCTGTGGCCGGATCTTGTACTTGGTTGGAATGGGTTTTCGCTCAGTTTTTGGATAATTTCTGTTCTCCGAACGGATACCTTTTGAATTAGGTATACTACTTTCAGGTTTTCCTGAGGTCTTGGTTTCTTATGTAGTAGAGTACGCCGGAGATCATTCGCAGGATCTTGTTCAGGCATTTGTGCACCGCCGTCTTGACTGAGTCAAAGACCAAGGTGCAGATCTCTTCGCCATAGGTGAGTGAGGGAATGATCGTAGCATCTGCAAATCTGTTTTCTAAATGCCAGCGGGAGACCACTGTTTAGTTCTATGACTGAATAGAGCCTACGAGTTAGGTTGTGAGCTATTGCTGCCCTTTTCTTGATGTGTTTCAGTTAGATCCTTGTCGAAGATGAAGATTAAGTACGTGCCCTGTATCCGGATCTTGTGCTTACAGCTCAGTAGAGCGAGTTCATGTGTATACTTTTTGCCTAGTCTGTTGGAGAACCGGATCATTTTCGTTTTGTTTGAATTGACTTTGACTTGCCACTTCATTAGGGACCCTTGAAGCTTCTTGCGACCAAACTTTGTTTCGTTTATGTTCCTCGCAGTTACCAATAGAGCGGTATCGTCAGCGAACTGATACACCTCGTCGTTATCCTCCCTTACGGCCGAGGCTAGGTAGATATTGTAAAGAGTGAGGGATGCAGGTGACCCCTGCGGTAATTTAAATCTTAAGCATGTTGGTCGTAAGTTAGTTACTAACTATATTTAGAATAAATATCCTTAACCTTAGCAACTGCTTTCCCGAAGGCTATGGGAGATATAACTGACAAGTTAGTGGTCAGTTCGGCACCCCAAACGTTAAACTAATCATAGAAAAAAATTGAATGGATATAGGATTTAATAATTTTATCGAATTTATGAAAGAAGGAGGTGCTTACATTATAATCCCGTCGCTAATTCATTACTTAAATTAGGAACTAAATTGGGTTCATCCTGCATGTCAAAAATGAGAATAAGTTACAGTTTTCCTGGCGTTAGAACCACTTTAGAGAGAAGTTCGTTTAGAATGATATAAGGGTTAATGAATATGGCCTTTAGAATTACTCTTATAATTAAGACAGTACTTCAATTAGTTATTGAATCGAAAAAGCAGACGTATAAGATTTAAACAGCATAAATACATATCACTAACCAAAATAAATTGCTGTATCCAGAATTTCCCAAGCTGAACTGTGTAGTAATTTAGAATGACAGTGTGAGGCTCAAATAATAATAGCAATTCAGCAGCAGGGAATAAATAGATATCTTAATAATGTTGATTAAAACATTTGAAAAAATGCATAATAAAAGTTAAACAATAAGTAAGCCTGAATTAAATTATTTCCCACACATTAATATTATACGTGTTATTAACAAACCTGCCTATTTCTAATTTTCACATAAAGAAATTCTTATTAAATACAGTTAGAAATTACTCTTCTGAAATCAACACATGGTTCTATTAATCCAATGAAATTCTAAATTAATTAATCACATTTTAGAACGCTCTTCCTATAACTAACAAACTTGGCATGTTTTATAAATGTTCAGATAAAACATATTACAGTTTCGGTAATAACAAACTTGTACAAATCGTTTTTGTTAAAGGGATCTTGTGTTTTGTATACTTTCGTACCAGTGATGTCCCATTAACACTCTAAAATGGTTTATTAAAATATAGCACCAAGTATAACAAATTGTTACATATATGAAACTTATACATAAGGATAGTAGGTACGTTTTAGACAAATCTAAATTAAATTAGAATTGTCTTTAACGCTAAAAACGCAATAGATATTTCGTGGAAATATGCATTTCAATATATTTAAGCAAAACATTAAATGGAAGGACTGTTAGAAATCCTAAATATTAATAAAATCACAAAGTGTAACGCATTTTTTTTGATTTCAGAAAAATGATCGTCAACTTCAAAGCCATCATTTCCCTATTGATCATCTCAAATTATGCAGGGTCAGCGCCAACAAAAGATAAAACACAAGTACAAAATTCGCGTCAGCCCAAATCGTTGCCATTTTTCGAATACTACCAACCTGAAGATATCGACTATGGATACGATCCTGAAGCAGACGAATACATAGCAGTGGACGTCGAAGAAAACGAATTAAGTCGAACAATTCCATCAAGGAAACAGTACAACACTCGTCCTCAAACGTTAAACTCTCCAATTTATTATATAAGACTCCCTCCTCAACCTTACATGTTTGTTCCTGGTCTTGGTTATGTTTCCGAACCATCATCTCATCCAATGAATCAGTTTTTAAACGTCCCCGTTAATTTTATAGCGAACGGTAAACCTTCAACTATTTATCAATGGAACGGAGGTTTAGGTCAATTTCCTGGTGCTTTACCACCACCGCCCCCACTAAAGCCCAAACCCCAACCCACTAAACCAAACGATTCTAGAATTCACAATCTTCCCGGGCAATATGTTTTTAACGGAAAACCAGACGACATTTATGTTTTAAGAGATTCGTATAACTCATTGTACAGTGATGCTTTACAAAACTTTTATCCGTAATTATTAAATTTTGACTACATAAGTTGACCTACTCATTAATGATGCTATTAGCATCACTTTTGTTAAAAGAGGCACGTAAAATTTACAACTAAATCAATATTAACCAATAGCATTTAATATTTACCAATTAATGCTAAACTGGAAATTTAAGACACGGACTGTATTATTTGATAAGCTCTTGAAAAACTAGTTTTAAGAAATTTAACAGGATGTTAAAAAACGTCTCCAATAAAAATGTGCTAAAATTATACATGACACAGACATTCATTTAGGTCGAGTACGACACGCAATTTAGCACACTACCGACATCTGTATGTCTGTGAATCTAGCAGTAGAAAAAATAAGTTCCCTTAAACATGTATTTATTTCGAAAAGACTTTAGGTTTAATAATCTTTTTATTACATTTGCAAGCAAGGTCGTCTAGTTCGAGTTAATAATGTGATCTATATTTAACTAACTAAACACAGTTCTTAGTATCATTATTTATATCCATTATTGACGCCTTGCGAGATACACGCCATTCCTGCTAATTTATTTGATTCTATCCTACAACTATCAAATTATATTTAGGATTAAAATAAATATGCTTAGTCTAAGATTTTTTTTGTAAATATAATTGTAATTTCGTTTAGATTATTTGTGTATAAAACCAAAAATAAAACGTTTGTGTGTTAACAATAACAAAAATGAAGATATGCAAATAGGGATGTAAAGTGGATTAAAATGATTTCCTTTAGCTTTAATTTTCTAGTTTTCGCACGCAATAATTTCAGATAAAATTCCCTCGAACTTAGTTTTCCGTCATATAATAATCGTTAATTATAATAATTAATTCTTAATAACTACACGAAGCTGTGTCCTGTTCACATTATTTATAGTTATTAAGAGATAATGTAATTTATTTCCATTTATTTAGTATTTATTATAGGTTATTTAAATCGAACCGTTTACTATTATTTATTTTATTTATTTTTCATATTTCGTGACTAAATAAATTGTTAAGTGTTATAAATAACTTGTTTTATTTAATTATACAGGTTCATCAAATATTAACTTTAATTTGTTATAAATTTATCTGAACTTGAAATTATTTTCTCATTTACAACTATAAGTTAATAACAGGGGGAACCAGTTTTAAAATAACATACCAAACAAGAAGTACATACATATATAGGTACTAATTTTTTCTTGGAATGTTCAGAGGCAGGAATTGTTGCAAAATCGTCATTAAAGTAGTATGTACAAGATTATTTTAAATGTTATACAATTGCAAAGAATTTACACTTTATTTCAGAAAAACTTCGATAAACAAATAGTATAACTCGTCAGTTCTCGTCGTTCAAGTTATTTATTGGATAACGTAGTACATGCATATCTTGAACTTGACTAAAATAGCACTTATTGTTCTATTATCATTTCAAAATATCATTAAGTATGTACAATAAGAATCAAAAGTCAACACCTACCCTAAGGTTCAAACTGGTTTACGCTCTGTAAGCTTATCGATGTTAGCACACTCCCCTTTTCAAATAGGCTGAGTTACTAGAATATGTAGTTATATTACAATCATAGGGTGCATTTGGTAGAAAGTAATAATTACAGAACGAATCGATAAATTCGAAGTTTATCTGCTGGA